>JAKCPI010010406.1:0-21240 GCA_023213315.1 Euborellia annulipes
TTTTTATTTATTTTGAAATCCCTATCGAGATCCCCGTTTATTTGCCCGAGGTGCTTTCGTGGACGAAGACACACACCTCAAACCCAACCGGCCTCTGGCCGTAGTCATCTACCGGCACCCCGTGAAGTTACGTTATTTCCTATCTCTAGCTCCTCCTCCTGCTCTCTCGTCTCTAGCTAGTGAACTAATCCTTATTTCTGGTTCCACCCGGTTCCTTTTATCCAACCTCTTCTATGCTAGGGAGGATGTCCTAATTTGAGTAGGGACTCCCTCAGCACCGGCGTGTAGCCTACTCCTTTCGAAGAATGCATCACTGAGAGGGAACCTTCTTTACGTCCCTTCCACAGGACGGGATGTCACAGCAACTCCCTCTCCTCGTAGAGTTGCCTGGGGGCCATTGTGGTGAGATCCAATATTCCAATCCAGTGCCTGCTTGAGGATTTGTTTGCATTAAATAAATATTTTTATTCAGTCTTTCAATCTTGGCCAGTGCTGTCGTTTCAGGCCCAATTGCCATAAATTAAAAATATAGCCAATGCGCCTACGGCAATTCTCATATACATCTAATGGTATATGCAAATATAAGTATTTATATTTGTATGAACCAAAATTGCTTCTATCTAAGCAACAATAACAGTTTATCGTCCTGAAGATGGGATCGACATGATCCCGAAACGTCGACGATAATCAAATAGATTTTTTATCACTTGCTGGCTGCCATACATCTTCCTGATCCTTATGTATTGCCACTCATTCATCGAAATTCTTCTATTTAAATATTTTTATTTAATGAAAAAATCTCGCACGCCAAGGATTTGAACTGGGATCTTCTTTGTGGAAGCCGACATCCTAGCTCACTAGACCAGCGAGCCCCCGTTTTTAAGTATTTGTTTTAAAAATTTTATATTAAAAATACAATTTTTTCCCCAAAGAAAAAACATCTTTTTCTCAAAACTCGGGCGATAATTACCCCCTTGTATCCGCCCTTGATCCTATTCAAATATAATATTAATTTTGTAAATACCCGTATTATTGTAGATAATTGTAAGGAAGCTTTATTTTGTATTAATTTTCACTTGCCGAACAACTAAATAAGACATGATTAAATGATCCATTTAATTATTGCAAATTTGTCGTTGGGTATAAATATGGGTGTATTTATACATCTATCGATAATCCAACATGAGAGATATATCTATTTATTTATTTGTCTGCCTCAGCCGGTGGCCAGAGACAACGATCTGATGCTCTGACGTAGATGCTGATGATGATGAGTGAGAAGAGATGTCAAAATGCTCAATGGGGCTCATTAAACGACCTCTCGGGCTAAGCAACAACTAAAGACCAAAAAACGATGACCATGAAAGAAGAGGCACTTTGCTGAAAGCCGGTCCATCATCAGCATCATCATCATTCAATAATCAATAATAATAATAATAATAATAATAAAAAAGGTTGGATCGTTGAAATATTGGATTGATTGAATTGAATTGAACAAGGCGCACTTAACAAGATATCCTCTCTCTTTTTTTCTTTTTCTTTGCCTAGTTAATTATAGAGTATTTGAGAGAGAGAAACTTGCGCAACAATACAACTGTAATTGAATGATAAATTAATAATATTTACTAACACGACAGTAAATGTCTGGTTAGAGCGTTAAAAAAAAATTCATTTTAAATCAACAACATGGAGGGAGAGATCAATGACTTTTTTGTTTATAAATTAAAGGGATCGCAAATGAACAAAATTTTTGTTTTTTAATTATCTATAAATTTTTGATATCATTAAATCACACAGATTTGAGTGGCGATCGATTCAAGCGAGTAAGTAGGTATTTATTTATTTATTCAATTCAATTCCCTACATACACTTTTGTTCATTTTCAAGGAATAATCAAATACAAAATAATAAAAAAGAAATCAGGATGCAAGTGAAACTTTTTTCGGATCGTAGGCATTTAACTGAAAATTTTCAGAAAATTATTCAATTAAGGGTAATAAAATCGCGTTTTTAATCTTAACTTAATAATTGGAAAATGGGAAATCAATAAACGCATGTTAAAAACTGAGAACAATATTTATTTAGTAATTGAAGATTTGAATCATTTTAAATTATTTTAAACAGTAGATTTTAAAGTGACCAAACGTAAAATGTATGTCCCTGGGGCTGACGTGTGGATCCCTGTGTGTCTCTAAAGGTTCACTATGCAGCAGACTAGCTGCGGACGTGTGAATTCCTCGATCATTTTTAATTATTTTTAATCAAGGGATTGGGATGCAGCGTTTTGTAATGTCATCATTTAACAAAAAATTTGTTTTTCCAATGCTTGAACTATTCTCGTATATAAAATCTAAATCCATTTGTGTAACCTTCAAATGGGCCGCCTAAGTCAGGCGCCGCAACTAGTACATAGCCCCCCTTCATCAATCACCTGAGAAAAATTGCGTGTGCTTTTACGAAGAACATATATTTCCTTCATTAAAAAATAAAAATAACAATAATTAAATTTTCCGTTAAAAAAAAACAAAAAAAAAAAAAAAAAACATTGATAAGAGTGGAGAAAAAAAATTAGTTTGCTTTTAATTTTGTCAAAGAATAATTATATTCTTTCAAATTTGTCATTTTTCTCGCCCTCTCTCCCTTAGCCCTTATCATTTTGACATTTTTCAAAAAATAAATAAATTATGATAACAAAATTTATCTTAAAAAAAAATTTTTTTTTTTTCTTAAGATGATTAAAAAAAAAAAATAAAGTTGGGTTTTAAAATTAGCCATGATGACACATTTTTCCATCGAGCGAGTTCAAAGGTTGTGATGCGATAATTACACACACATTTACTATTCTTGTTATCTTGACATAATTATTTATTTATTCTTTCGTTCTCAAGTTGGTCGCTTGTCAAAATGCAATTACAATTTTGATAAAACCAACTAATAAAAAAAAAACCATATTATGTTTTTTTAAACGTTATTTTGGATAATAAAAATAAAATTTGATAATTAATTAGCGGCAGAAAAGAGGAAATAATAACGCTGCAAGACATGCTATTAGCTATAAGAGATCATTTAACGGAGATTTGAATGCATGGGAATAGAGGATATCTTTTAATCGGAATACCGGAAGCTATTACATACACATTCACAATGGCGTATTTAAGCAGCCCCCTTCCCCTCTCTAGAAGGTTTCATTGGTTTTTCTTAAAAATGGGGAAGAAACACATCATGTGTGAATGCATAATCCGTCAAAGGAAAAAAAATAAACTACGGGACTATGTTAAGGACAAATAATGGCACAGGACAAGATTTTTTTATTTTGACATTTTGATATGAAATTAGACCGGTTAATCAGAGGCCGGATAACAGGAGTTCTACTGTATATCAAAAAGGGATAAGAGGTCGTCCACATATTACCTAACGCGTTAGGGGGGCGTCTGGACAAAACGTTACTACTAATTGTGAGATGGGATACCTGGGGGTATCTCCAAAGTGTGACATAACAATTCCAAGTTGAATTTATAAAATTTTTGAAACAAAAAAAGGTCGAATATTTTTCACAACAGGGAAAAATGGAGTGATTATTTGAGTCGAGAGGGAAAATTTACTAAAAAAAAAAAAAAGGTAAAATGAAATGATTTTTGTATGAGAAGTTTTATTCGGGGGGGGGAGTTCTATGTTGTGACAATATTTATTTGTATGGGGGTTTGTTTATATGTGAATAACTGTGACATGGGGGGGGGGGACTGATTACACTGTAAAAAATTTTGTAATTTTACAATTGTTTACATAAACAAAAACATACTAAATTTAGTAAATCTTTGCAAAAACCATTTACAAATGTATTGTAATTTTCGAAAGCTGTTTGAAAATTAGAGTGCAATTGTATGGTAATTTTAGAATTTCCAAACTACTTTCGAAAATAATGCAATTTTTAACGAAAATTACTCACAATGTATGTAAAAATTACAATACACTGTAAAAAAAATTTCGATGATTTTACAATTTTTTTGTTGTAAGCAAATTTCAAGACCAATAGATACTAAATTTACTATACAGTTGAATTATATTTTTACAAAACTCTTTGCAAAAAATCGTTTACAAATGTCTGGTAATTTTACCAATATTTAGCAATTTTCGAGTCCAAATGTGTGGTAATTTTACAAATATTTAGCAATTTTACAATCCAAATGTTTGTAATTTTACTAATATTTAGAAAAAGAAAAAAATTTACAACTGGACCCATAGGTTATTGACCTTTAGGGGACGTCTCTACCTGAATGGAGTGAAATAAATATTTTTATTTAATGAAAAATTCCTCCAGGATTTGAACACTGGCCTTTTTTGTAGAAGTCTGCTGCCTAGTCCATTTGACCATCGAATCACCTGTTAACTAATGATCTATCTCTGCTATTTGGCATTCAAGTATGACCTCATTGTAAACTATTTTTACTAAATAATAAAATAAAAAATAAACTTAAAGTTATCATAATATTATTATTTTTTGTATTATTATAACTTAAATAAATCCTTATAGTGCCAAAAATGTCTTTATTAAGAAAGCTAAAAAGCAGTCGAAACAAAGTCGGCCATGTTGGCCGTCTCAGACAGCCTTAAAAGGAAAATTACAATACCCTTGTATTGTAAAATTAGAAACCTTTTTGTAAAATTACAAACTCTTTTCTAAAATTACAAACCATGTTCTAAAATTACAATGCCGTTGTATTGTAAAATTAGAAATCGTATGGTAAAATTACAATATTTACTCTAATTTTTCAAGAGAATTGTAATTTTAAAATGTTTTTTGGTTGTAAAAATTTTTTGAATGCATAGATTTGTAAATTTAGTATACAAATGTATGGTAGTTATCATTTACAAGGAAAATTTGTAAATTTACTATACTAAAACATACTAAAATTAAAATTTTTTTTTACAGTGTACATACTCTATTCTTTGGGAGCGTACAAGTATTACGTAACGCAATTTGGTGGTGAGGGGGTCTTGTAAAACGTTACCATGCGTTACAAGGGGGAGGGGGGTTGAACAACGCGTTACGTAACTGGTATTTTAGCGATTTTCCGGTACTTTGCACAACATAATTGTGACTTTTAGATAAAAATGGCCACTTGAGCGTTACGTAACGTCTAGGGGGAGGGTCCAGAAAAATGTTACGGCGCGTTACATGGGGGGAGAGGGGGTCAAAAAATCTTCAAAAATTGCGTTACGTAATACTTGTACGCTTCCTTTGAAGAAAATTGTAATTTTAAAATGTTTTTTTGTTGTAAATATTTGAACGCATAAATTTGAAAATTTAGTAGATAAATGTATTGTAGTCATCATTTACAAGGGAAATTTGTAAATTTAGTATTCCAAAACACACTAAAATTAAGATTTTTTTTTAACAGTGTATTTAAAACTAGAAAACTAAGAGGCGAGTGGGAATAATGCATCCCCCTCCCCTCTCTTTTCTTATACCCGCTCTTGAGTCCAAGGGACATTTTTGAATTTAAATTAATTTTCTTTTAATAAAAAAAAAATAAAATTTTATTTTATTCTTGTTAAACAACTTGAGTCTAATTTCACTTGATAATAATTTTTTTTTTTGTTGTTCGGATATAATTTCAAATGCCTTTCAACATAACCTGTTCTCTCTTTTTTTTCTTATTTTAATGCAAATTTTATTTTTTGACCCTGGGAAATTAAAAAAAAATCATTATAACCGTCGACCTTTAAATTTATTTTATATTGTATATTAAGAAACAAAAAATTATGCTGCTTTTTATTTGAATTTAAATAAAATAAAATAACGCGATCTTTTCTTTTGCAATTATAATGAAAATTCTAGGAGGGTCAAGAACGCTTCAGGCTGTCCTTTAATTCCAGGGTTTTTTACTTTCTCTTACCACTATATGTAAATATACCATGGGGAACATAAACATTTGCACCCTGAGCCATTTGAAAGACGCCTACTGTTAGGCAGCCCAATTGACTCACCACTACATATGCAGTGTCTGTATGAATTTACCTGAGGTCGGGGTTCTGAGGGTCTTTTAGGATAGACCATAAACCACCTCTTTTCAGCAATATAGCGTAGCCTTTTTTTATCTCAATATTTAAACTTTTTTTTTAATTTCATCTTGTTATTTGGAAAAAATTAACTTATTTCAAATTTTGGACGAAACTTGCACCCTGAGCCATTTGAAAGAAGCCTACTATCTCAATTTTTAATAAAAATTTCTCCGATATCTATAGACCTTTATAATAATATCTCGGGTGTTAAAATATTCTTATTAAGAAAAAATCTGGTGTGACTGATCGCACAGCACACAACTTTCTCTTATCTTTGGTAATCAAAAGTTGTGTTCTGTGCTTGTCACACCAGATTTTTCGTGTTGGCATATATTTAGTTTCCTCTGATACCGGTATATTAGAATTCAGATGTAATTTTTTTTTTTTTTTTAACATTCATTCTTTTTTCTCATTTCCACTCACATTCACACACAGATTCACACAGTCTTTTCGGCAACTTAGGCCATTTAAGACTTTGAAAATCTATTAATTCTGGCCTATTCATTTGTTGCCCAGATATTTAAATGTATAAGTTATGATGGACTTATATTTTATAATATCACGATGATATTTGTAATATTGTAATTTTTTGAAATATTTTTTTTAGGGTATTTATAATTCGTTTTTTTTTTAATTTTTTTTTTTAGCTAGAGTAAATTATCAATATTTTACTTTCTCTTACCCTATATGAAATTTAATTTGTATTATATATCTTAAATATCTAGTCATGGCTTGGGTCCTATGGGGGAGATTTGAACCCCAACCCCCCCCCCCGTTACGTCGAATAAGACAAAATAATATGAACATCGGACATATAGACAATATTTATTTATTTATTTTTTTTTAAATCGAAACACTCACACTTTTTTCACACTCACACACACATTCACACAGTCTTTTCGGCAACTGAGGCCATATAAGACTTTTTACGATATCCGTTATTGATAAATATACATATATGGGGTCCAGGCATTCTTATTTAAGCCATTTGGTATCCAAGTGCCTTAAATAAAATCATCGGACTGCCTGGGGTCCGAACCCGCGACGTTTGGAATATGAGGTTAGCACGCTAACCTCTACGCCATGCCCCGAGGGCATTTTTATTTATTAATAATGTGTTGAGCCATTTGCTTGTAGAAATTTTTACAGGTTATTTGGGGGTACTCTAGGATCTATCCAAAGTTTTTGACCTCGAGGACCCTGTACTAACTTGGGGGGAGTGGGAGAGGGGGTTGCAAAAACCTCAAAATTTTAGAACTTTTTCATTTTTTATTTTGTTTTCTATCTCATAAACTAAGCATATTTTGTGCACCAGAGTACAATACAAAGTTGTAGAGCATTAAATTTGCTAAAACTTCGTTATTAAAACGCGTATTTAGACCCAATATTAACCGAGATACGGTCGATCAAATGTTCTATTTGTTTTACATTTCGAGGAACTTGGTCTAAATTTAATCGGCCGTATCTCGGTTAATATTGGGTGTAAATATTCGATTTATTAACCCAATCTTAGCAAATTTAATGCTCTACAACTTTATTATGTATTAAAATGCACAAAATATGTTTAGTTTCCGAGATATAAGCGAAAAACTGAAAAAAAGTTCAAAGTATTTAGAAATGAAAAAAGAAATTTTGATCAGCCCAATCTCGGTTAATATTTGGTCTGAAAATTCGTTTTATCAACCAAATTTTATACTCTTTCTAATTTATTATGGGGGAGTGCACAAAATATGCTTAGTTTAAGAGATATAAGCGAGATACTGAAAAAAGTACACACATTTTGAGTTTTTTTTTTTTTTTTGTTTTTCTCCAACCCTACGAATTAAACAAAAGCAAACATTAAAAGCTAAAAAATTGAATTTAAGTTTTTTTTCGGTGTCTAGAAGAGGAATTCGCAAATTCTTTATTTAAAATTTATTTATTGTCCAAAGGGATGGTTTATGGTCTATCCTAAAAGACCCTCAGAACCCTATCTCAGGTAAATTCACACAGACAGTGCATATGTAGTGGTGAGTCAATTGGGCTGCCTAACAGTAGGCGTCTTTCAAATGGCTCAGGGTGCAAATGTTTATGTTCCCCATGGTATATAGGGAGAAAGTATTGGACTCGTGTCAAAAATTTGAAATTTTGATGGATATACACGTTTTGAGATTCTCTGAGTTCAAAAAAGTGATTTTGCAACATGGTTCGTCTGTCTGTGTGTCTGTCTGCCTGTGAACAAAATATCTCAAGAACGAAACGAACGAAGCTAGGAGGTTGAAATTTTATATCTAAGTTAGGCACTTAACCAGTGGCGTCATTTCAACTTTTTCTTAGGGGGGCAAATTTTTTCTTGGGGGGGGCAAACATTTTTTTTTTCTTAAAATTTACTTACAAACGGGTACTCAAATTTGGCCAAAACATTTTTAATTTAATTAATTGTTTAATTTTGTACAATTTGTATACTCGTAGATGTATTTTGGAGTATTTTATTTAGAATAATATAAAATTTTATAAAAATCAGAGCCCTTGGGGGGGGGCAAATGCCCCCCTGCCCCCCCCAAATGACGCCACTGCACTTAACACGAATATTTTAAATCGGATTTTCTCAAAATTCACTCTAATGATTTTGATTAAAATTCAAAAAACAATTTTTTGATACTCTAAAATGTAAATAAAATACAACTGATCACTTACAGCAAGATCAACATAAACAGCTGTTAAAGCAATGTTGCCAGATCTATATTATGTGAAAAAATACTTGAGTCAAAAGTCATTTATTTACCGGTATTATTTTTGGAAATGAAATTATTAACTTAATCCAATGATAGGTCACGACTAAATTAGTATAATGAATTTATGCATTCAAATTTTCCATTTTATTAAAAAAAAATCTGGTGCGACGGTTACACCAGATTTTTCGTGTCGACATATATTTAGTTTCCGCCGATATATTAGAACTCAAGGTGTAAAATTTATAAAAAATTTGTTACCATGGGAACCATTTCTCTTATCTTCTCTATGAAGTACAAGAGTAAAGTGGTCTTCAGAAGATTTCAATGGCAAAATAAGAATATACATTTTAAAGAATATATAAAAAATAATTGACTTTTGAAATTTAATCAAAATAGTTGAAGCGAATTTTGACAAAATCGAAAAAAAACTGAAAAAGTACATCAGTAAAGTACTAGTACCCTTTGCCTATTTTGATTAAAAGATTATTTTCACGCCCTAGGTGGGTGCCTAATTTAAATTTAAAATTTCAACCTCCTAGCTCAACTCCTTGATGCTTTAAATTGAACCCAGACAGACAGACACACACAGACAGACAGACAGACCATGTCGCGAAAACCACTTTTTTGGATTCAGGGGACCTCAAAACGTGCATATCCAAGACATCGAATTTTTGAAATGAATCCAATACTTGCTATCTCTCTATATTAACATATATAGAGGTAAGAGAAAGTAAAAATTTAGATTCTATTATGACTTACGGGGTACTATCCGAACAAGCTTGATATAATATTTTCTAGATAACACTCTTCTATTTTTGTGTCCCTTTTTTGTTGTTTTCAGCCCCTTAAAAGTCGAGAAACCCTTGACTATGTGCATAAATCACCACCAGAGAGTCTATTTCACTTTTTAATCAAAGGTGGCGTTAATATACCTATAATAAGCGCCCATCAAAAAAGGGAATATAAATGACCACCCATCCATATTTAATACAAACAATTATTCTTAATTAAAAAAAAAAGAAAAAAAGAAGAAATTCCCTTTTCTTTTTCTCGTTATTTTTGAAAAACGATTCTTCTTAATTATCTCCACATCTAGCCTGTCCTATCGTTATTTCGCCCTTTTTTTTCCTTGACAAGGCCAAATTAGGTTCCTGCAACCGAATACATATGTTTTTTTTGTGGACCAAAAGAGAAGGAATCATTTCCGTTAAATGGACGGATGAAGAGTTGCTTAGCTGCTACTGGACCGAGAGTGAGAAAAAGAGGATAGAGGTGCGTGACCGAGATTTTTAATAAATTGCCTGCCTTCTTCTTGTGTCTTGAAAACGTACACGTTTCTGGAAATGCAACTTGGAATCAGACAGAAAAACGACTCGCTCTACTGGTTCTACTTGTCAACTAACTTCAAACAGAAGAAAATTTTTCTTCAACAAATATCAAATACAAAGAGTATTTTTTTTATTCCCAATTTAACTTTTATATTATTGTAATTCTTATAAGCTTCATCTTTATCGAATCTGTCTGTTTGTCACGAGAAAATTTTATAATATTTTCTCATATAGAGGAAAATAATATATTAATAATAAGTAATTAGGCCGCATTTTAGAGATCCTCCTGATATACTCTCCTAAAAAAACCAACTGTTTCAATAGTTCAGGCCATCCACAATTTCCTGAAAATAGAAAACAGATAGCCCTCTAATCACTACCCCACACAGACTTACCAATCGCTTCTCTTTTTATAGTGTTTTTATTTATAGGTACGTTTTTATATCAATGTTATTGTAATATCTATTTCTTATAATTGTTATTTATATGGTGTTATTTATACTAGCATTGTTTGTATTGTATTATTTGTAAAATGTTATTTTTGTGTATTTTTTATATTAATGTTATTTAGAATTGTGTATTATTTATATTATGTTTTTGTATGAATATTGTTTGTAATGTGTTTATTTTTGTAATCATGTTTGTAAATGGGCGGAGTGGCCGCTGGCTGGAAGCCCCAAATAAATTAAAAAAAAAAGAGGAAAATTCAGAAAAAAATCCTCAAATGGAAGGCTCAAAGAATTCCTCAAAATTCAGAATTTACCCATTGGAAAGCATTGGGTTCTATCAAAAAAAAATCTAAGCCAATTATTAATATTTATAAAATGGTGGATGCAGTCCAAATTAATACAATTAAATAAAAGCAATTTGTCTTTTCTTTCTTGGATTATTGGATTATCTTGTATTATTTATATGTATATTTTGTTTCAGTTTTGATGATGTTAGCGCACCTGTAAAACCAAAAATAAATATTATTGAAAATTTATTGATTTTTAATAATTATACCAAAAAACGACACACTACCTGTCACATTTCGTCCAAGAAAGAAAACACAAGTTGCTTTTATTTAATTAATATTTATTTTTAATTATTATTTGAAATTTTATTTGCCAGTGCTTTTCGTGTACGAAGACACACACCTCAAACCCCACCGGCCTCTGGCCGCAACCATCCATCTACCGTCACCCCGTGAATATACATTATGTCCTATCGAATGTAATCTATATAAAGTTTTTGACGCATTAGCTGAATATTAAAATTTATAGAAAAAAAAGAGCTGTAGCTAAAATAACCAAGACTTGAACCGTGGATGCAGAGTAAAGGTAGTCACTAGAGTGGGTCGTCTTGCCACTTTTCACTGTAATACTCGGCAAAAGTAACCCACCCACATGGACATTACAGGTAGAAATTTTTTTTCTAATTTGACAATATTCTCTGTGATAATTTTTTTCCCCAATAGCTGGGCATACACGGAGAGGTAGAACCGTCGGTTTTGACCGTGCCGGTCCAAACGCACGGATTTATCTTTACGTTAGTGGGCGAGCACGCGCCAGTTTTGACCGCCACGCATCAATCTAACAGATTGGACTGCGGTCCAAACTCACGATCCGATCTTTTCGTTAGTGGGCGAGCACGCGCCAGTTTTGACCGCCACGCATCAATCTAACAGATTGGACTGCGGTCCAAACTCACGGACTGATCTTTTCGTTAGTGAGCAAGCGACAGTTTTGACCGCCCCGCATCAATCTAACAGATTGGACTGCGGTCCGAACTCACGGTCTGATCTTTTCGTTAGTGGACAAGCGACAGTTTTGACCGCCCCGGACCATCTCTTTAAGTCGCGATTTTTGGAGGGGGTAGGGGAGGACATGTTACTTGAAAAATTTTTTTACAAATTTATTTTTTTGACCATTTAAAGAAAATAAGTTACCCCTCCCCCTATTAATTAATTAAGCTATTAATATGTTCGAAAATATTTTAGTTAATCACCATTCACAAAAACAAATTTATTATTATTATTATTTTTTTAAATATCATTTAAGGTCATGGCAAATTAGGATACAAATATTATATATCATTTTACTCGGGAGAAAGTCTAGTTTCTGAATATACAAAAAAAATTATAGGTTATGTAAGAAAAAAATATTGGCCCTCTCTCTAGAGCGCCCCCTAATGGTCCGATGTTTACCAAAAGCTTTTCAGTTCTTGACCTTTACATCTAGTTTATGTGTGCAAAATACCACAGACATACACACAGACATCATTCCAAAAACTACTTAAATGGACTCAGGGGACCTTAAATCGCATTTTGGCAGCTTCAGAATCAGATAATTAAAGATTTTATTTAAAGGAGAAGAAAGGATTAATTACTTTTTTTTTTTAAATAATTTTCTATTTCCATTTTTCTTGGAAATTCCAACGGCTTCTTGACTTGGTCTGTCTAGTCGGCAGGCAAAACTTTCGTCAAGACGAAAGTCCACGGATTTGGTCAAATCAGCGGTTAAAACTGCCGCGGTCCAAAGATTTTGCCCATACACGTACGGTTTGGCCCGTGGCGGGCCAACTATACGGGTTTATCTGCGGGTTTTTCCTTTACGTTTGTGAGTGATGACGGTTTTAACCGTGCCGGTTTTAACCGTGGCGGTTTTAGCCGGCCCGGCAGACTGGTCCGCCCCGGTCCAACCCGACAGATCAAACTCTCCGTTTTTTTAAACGAAATTGATAATGACGGTTTTAACCGTGGCGGATCGACCCGACAGATTGGTCCGCCCCGGTCCAACCCGACAGATCAAACTCTCCACTTTTTTAAGCCAAATTGACAACGAAAGTTTTAACCGTGGCGGATCGACCCGACAGATTGGACCGCCCCGGTCCAACCCGACAGTTCTACCTCTCCGTGTATGCCCAGCTAAAGTTTCCAAATTTCGACTGAAAAATTGTTTAGTTGGGTTATAAAGAGACCATAATTTTTGTATAACGAGATGTCACTTGTGACAGTTATATGCCCCTGGAAGGGCCAGAGGTGCCTCCTCTGGGCAAATTCAGTACAATTAAGCGCCCAGAGGAGGCTTCTCTGGCACTTCCAGCCGAAAGTTATTTTTTTAATAATCCTTTCGACTACTGAGGCCATTTAGGGGGTTTTAACGTGACCGAGAGCCGTTCCACACCTGAGGCCACCCACTCGAGGTTTCATTGCTTGACTGCAACGATCTTGATGGGCAGCGAAAACTTCCCGGTCAATAGGATTGTAATTTTTACTTTCTCTTACATCTATATAGTCTATATATTAAAATATATAGAGAGAAAGTATTGGTTTCATGTCAAAAATTCGATGTCGAGATTTTGATGGATATACACGTTTTTCGATTTTTCTGAATCCAAATAAGTGGTTTTAGCGACATGGTCTGTCTGTCTGTGTGTGTGTGTCTCTGTCTGTGAACAAAATATCTCAAGAACGAAAAGAGCTAGGAAGTTGAAATTTTATATTTAAGTTAGGCACCCCCCTGGGACGTGACACGAAGCTTTTGAACAAAATCGACCCAAGAGTACTAGTACTTTACTGAAGCATTTTTTAATTTTTTTTTTTTTCGATTTTCTCAAAATTTGCTCCAACGATTTTTTTTTAAATTCAAAAATCAATTATTTTTTAGATTCTCTTTAAAATGTATATTCTCATTTTGTGATTGAAATCTTCTGAAGACCACTTTACTCTTGTACTCCATAGAAAAGATAGGAGAAATGGTTGCCATGGTAACAAAATATAAATATTTTCCCATACTTATAAATTTTACATCTTGAAAATCGAATGTACCGTACTGTCGGAAACTAAATACATGTCGACACAAAAAATCTGGTGTGACAAGCACAGAATACAATTTTCGATTACCGAAGGCAAAAGAAAGTTGTGTGCTGTTCGACCAGTCACACCAGATTTTTTTATTATTTTATTAAAAAATAAAACTGTTGTAAAATATTAAACAAAAACTGGTGTTACTGATAAAAAAAATTGCGAATAATTTCTAAATGAGTATAGGAAAGTAATAGAAACAATATGATAAAAAATATAACACAGGTGATTGCCAACAGATGGCTCTAACATCATTAAAATTCCTAAAGAAATTTGCTACAACAAAAACAAGTTTGTACAAATACTGTCTGTAGTTGCCTATAAGGGGTAATTATACACATAATAAGAATATCAATCTTCCCCTCTCCCGTTTATTCCCAGGGGAATTTTATATATAATTAGTGTCGGGTTATAGAGAGAGACATCTGCTGATGGAATTGAAAACAGAGATGGGGTGAATGAAAGGGGGAATTCATTTATCATTTTTTTAATTATGTAATCAACACTTCTTTAAAAAAAAAAAAAAAAAAAAATGATTGAACTTGGAAAGTAGCTGCAACAATTAGCTACTTGCTGGGAGTAAAAAGTAAACTTATTTTATTGTAGCTGGGTCATCCCATTTCAAATCAACACAGCTACCATCCGATCATCTCCGATTTTAATAGAATTTGGTGTGTTCATTGTCCAAGATGAGAAAAGGGAAAATTTCAAATTACAGGATTGTAGCACAAGTACAAGAAAAGTAATGGCTGCCAAAAAATGCCCAAAGTACACTGTAAAAAAAATATGAATTTTCAATCATTTTTCATATACTTCTGTGATTTAATATTAATATACCCAGGATATGAAATAAAATTAATATAAAAGTTTATGAACAAATTACCAACATTTAAACTTATCTTTTTCTTTGTGTGCCGCCAAATTTTGAAATCTTCGAAACCTTACGAAGCACAAAAAGGCTCTTCTGACGGTGAAGTTCCTGGAGCATGCTCTGCAATTGAGAGCCTTCGTGTTGAATGAATAAAAGATGGAGAAGAGGAGAACTTTTACATTGAAAAATATTTAATCATATAAGTAAATTGTAAATAAACAATTGTATGGCAATAAAATATTGTAAGATAGAAAATAATATTGTATACACTTTTGAATTTTGAACATTATATAACTCACGAACATTTTTAGGTTAATGTTCGGCATAAGCTGTTTCTTGTTTGTGTCGGAGGGATTTTGTGCATGCTGGTACAAAAAGATTGCACATGCATGCTTGTCAAGTGTGCAGTTACGGGTATAGCCTGCCCCTTTAGAATATATAACATTAACAACCGAATTTATTATTTAATGCATTGAGCTTTTCCTCTCAGCCTCCACTCTCTCCTCTATTAATAAGAAAATTTAATCATCCAACGACGAGAGTGATGAAAAATAAATGAAATTAGGAAGCTTGGAGAGTTCAATTTCCAATTGCAAATTGCTTTTCTATCCTCTCTCTCGACAACGTCGTCGTTTTATTCGTTCGTTATCTCCCCCCCCCCCGGTCCTCTTAAATTGTATATATCGCCTATTCATTTGATGACTATAAATTTCACACAAAGGTCCCATTTATGATAATTGCCTTGAGAAGAGCCTCGCTCAATGTGACAAGAGACTTTGTGCATCGGCAACGTTGCGTGACGAACCCAACGGGTCCAGCAGCTGGCGCGTGCGAAAATCTTCCCCCCCCTCTCTCGTTTTTTCAATTAGAGAAATGGATAGAATCCATCATCTTTATGAATAATTAGAGATAATGGATATTACTTCATATAAAGAATAAATAAATCCTTTTTGAATGCGTTCTGGAAGAGAAGGGTCCAATTTTTTTAAAAATGAACTTTTGCTGTCATATTATAATGCTAATAGAGTTATATAACTTGGCATAAATCCTGCTCTGTATCTCCATTTTTTTTTCAGGAACTAAAAATCTTATAAATTCCCTGCTTAAGGTGGAATTCCTTTGCAGCGACTGAAACGGCTAGAGACGCAGATGAGCGACCAAAGCAGCGCGTCTCGAGACGCTTGGTTGAATTCCTATAAAGCTTGGATTGCTTGACGACTTGACTGTTTTCTTATTGAATATTTTTTTTTTTGCAAATGGCGGCGCGCGACAGTTACGACTCATGCGACTCTGACTGATTATGGTCCAGTCGTAAGTGTCGTTTCAGTCAGTCGCTTCAGACGCGCCATAGGAATGTGTTCCATTCATTTACACAGCAGTCATTAGCGGCTACAGCCGCGCGTCTCCTGCCGTTTCTTTCGTTGCAAAGGAAATCCACTTTTAGTATTATTGTTTTACTAAAAAATTCGCATCTGGAAATTTTTTATTCTAATTTACAGCCATCGATTATAGAATTTACTTACAAAGAAAAAAATTGGATTTATTTTTACATAGTCTTATTTCTCGGTGTCACCTATCCCGATGGTCAGCACTGCTTAGTGTTGCTTAACAACACGAATCTTGGTGAGAAATTATATAAATTTCTTACTCTAATTGGAACTTGTTCACTTAATAGGGATTAGAATCCTTCAGCTTCTCGTTTGGTAAGAAAAAAAATTATTTATTTTATATTTTACCTGAGGCGGGAAAATAAAAATCGGCCAAAGAGTATAAGTACTTTATTGATCTGTTTTTTTTTTTTTCGATTTTCTAAAAATTCACAATAATGATTTTGTATAAAATTCATAAATCAGTTATTTTTTAGATTCTCTTTAAAATATATTCACGTTTTGTCCTTGAAATCTTTTGAAGAAAAGATAGAAGTGACATTAACACAAAATGTGTGTGCTGTGCGACCAGTCACACCAGATTTTATTTATTTAAAGACTTGTCGACTACGATGGCCAACAGACATAACAAATACTAGTGTGAAGAAAATTCGATGGCTTCTGGTGGGCGTTCAACAGTCTTGTTCTTCTAGGCCACACATCCAGAGATTCATCTCTTCATTCATTGCATATTTATAACGATCTTTTTTTTTCTTGCCAGAATTACGCTGTAAAAAAAATTTTGTTTAATTGACAATTGTGTAGGAAGCAAATTACATAAACAAAAACATACTAAAGTCTTTGCAAAAACCATTTACAAATGTATTGTAATTTTAGAAAGCAGTTTAAAAATTAGAGTGCAATTGTGTTAATTTTAGAATTCACAAACTGCTTTAGAAAAAAATACAATTTTTCACGAAATTACTCTACAATGTATGTAAAATTACAATACATACTCTATTTTTCGAAGAAAATTGTAATTTTAAAATGTTTTTTTGTTGTAAATATTTGAACGCATAAATTGATGTTTTTTGGCTGTGGTGATTTACCAGTGGCGGATTAATGCAATTTTGTCGAGGGGGGAGGGCGGTTTTTTTTTTTTTAATTTAAGGACTTTGTCGGCATCTATGGTCATTTAGACCCCTTTCCTATTTATTTAATTGGTATTGATTGGTAACAAATTCAATTGAAATTAAAGAGCGGAAATCATAATTTCTTTAGATTACTAGTTTTTATAACTGAATTTCTTCTCGGGGGGGGGGGGCGATCGCTTCCTTCCCCCCTTTAATCCGCTCCTGTGATTTACTCAGGATTCGCAGGGACTTTGCAGCCAGGAGACTAAATAAAAAAATCTTTTATTTAATTTTTATTTGCCGACGTTTCGGCCGCCAATCACGACCTTCATCAGGGCAAATATTGTCAATTATACACGATCTTAGGTATTTTAGTATTCATTGCATGAAGGTCGTGATTGGCGACCGAAACGTCGGCAAATAAAAATTAAATAAAAGATTTTTTTATTTAATCTCCTGGCTGCAAAGTCCCTTTGAACGCATAAATTTGTATTTAGCAGATAAATGCATAGTAGTTATCATTTACACGGGAAATTTGTAAATTTAGTATTCTAAAATACACTAAAATATAAGATTTTTTTTTACAGTGTACTTTTAATTTGATTATTTTTTTTTTTTTGTTCAATGTGAAGAGTGAGTGCATACCCTCGCCTCGATTGATCCATTTCGGAATTAATTATCCCGAATTAGCAACAGAAAAGCAGATGGGAATGAATAGAGAGAGCTCTAAGGGATGCTCACGAATCCGGAACGAAAAGAAAAAAGGGGGCAGGGGGGGTCGAACAACAAATCGTCTCTCTCTCTCTTGCACAATGCTAATCATTAGAATAATATATAGGGCCGACCTGCGATTGGCCCGGGAGCGCGCGTTTAGCATTTATCATCTCTTAAATGGCGGCTTCCATTCCACCCCTCACCCTATCTAATTGCAGAGAGAGAGCCAATCCCCGACGGGATGCGATGCAAAAAAAAAAAAGAAGCAGATGCTACGACCATTTAAATACAATAAATTCTTCTTTATTATAGTAGAAAAAAATAATAATAATAAATTTCTATATAAAATATGAATTTGACATCTTTTGATTTGGAAACTTTCATGCAGTATAAATTCTAACAACAAAAAAAAAATCATAAATGGATTCTCCAAAAAAATTCAACTACATATAATAAATGATGGTAGAAGAAAATGGTGGTTCATTTCGTTAAAATTAATTTAAAATATGGTGAAGAAAATAGACTTTATTCCCCCCAAAATTATTTATTTCCTATGTCAACGTTTCGGGGACTATACGTCGTACGTTGTAAAGTATTTGTAAAGTTTTGTTGTTGTCCTGAGGATGGGTGACGTATAGTTCCCGAAACGTTGACATAGGAAATAAATAATTTTGGGCCGAATAAATTCTATTTTCTTCACCTTCCTGTAAATTAGACGGCCTTCCTCCATACGATTATACTAATTTAAAGTTTTAATTAAAACAATTTGGTGTGACTAGCAGCCGCACGACTTTCTGTTTAGGTTGGGTTGCCAGATGTCTAGATTTCGTCCGGACAATGCGGATTTGGAACACGTATCCGGTATGGCGTTCGGATCTGAGAAATGTCCTGGATTTTACTAATATGAACCGAAAACGTGGCCAATTTGGGGAATTTTACTCAACGCTGCACCCCAAGGTGTCTACTGTACTACTGTGCACTGTAAAAAAAAAAACTTTGTTGATTTTACAATTGTGTAGGAAGTAAATTACATATACTCCTTACACTGTAGAGTTCTATCAACTTTTGGAGTAAATACTTCACTTGTAGGTAGTAGTACTTTACCTAAAAAGTTTTTTTCATAAAATTTTGAAATTTTCAATTTTTTGTCATATTATGATAAATTACGAAGATAAAGATAATTTTCGTTAATTTTGATAAAAAATCAAAACAAAATCATCAGGTGTCATTTATAAAAAGGGTAAATATAAACAAATGAATAAAAGATGCATGGGTTAGTTTCAAACAAGTTACTCAGAAATTTTTAAGAATTTAAAAAGATCGTTGAAAAAATGCTTCAAAACTTTGGTTGTAACATGAGTTTAAAAATACATTTTCTGCACTCCCATTTTGAATATTTCCCTGAAAATCTTTTTCTTTTCTTTTTTGTCTTTAAATAATAACACTTTTTTCTCATTCACACAATCTTTTTTGCAACTCAGGACTTTTGACGATAACCATCCATTTGGTATCCAAATGGCTTAAATACAATCATCGGGCTACCTGGGGTCGGAACCCGCGACTCTTGGTATACATGGGTACCAACTACACGAAGCCCGAGGGCACTGGAAATCTTTGTGAAACAAGGTGAGAGATTTCACCAGGACATTATATGGATGGAAAACCGTTTGTTGGCAGATTACTGCTGGGGGCTAAAAAGAGACACTAAACCAGATTCAAAAGAACACACAAGTGTTCTTTTGATGATAAAAACAATTAATTTTAGAATATAATCTCTTATAAAATATGCACACACTTTTATATATGTAGTCTACCTATTTATAAATTTATTTATTTATCTAATTTTTTTTTGTACACTTTTTAATGAATTTTGTGTAAATTGTATATTTTCAAATTAATTCTTAGTTTCCTAAGGCGGCTATACACGTAACTGCACACTTGACAAGCATGCATGTGCAATCTTTTTGTACCAGCATGCACAAATTCCCTTCGGCACAAGCATGCTTGTGCAAGCAACAGTTTATGCCGAACATTAACCTAAAAACGTTAAACTTGGAAGGTTATTTATTCGAAGATATCAAGACACAATAAATATTTTTTTTTTTTTTTTTTTTTTAAAAAACAATCACACTTTTTTCTCATTCATACTCACACTCACACACACATTCACACTGTTCTTTTCGGCAGCTCAGGCCATATAAGACATTTACGATAACCGTTATTTATGAATTTATATATATTAGGGTCCAGGCATTTTATTTAAGCCATCTGGTATCCAGATGGCTTAAATAAAATCATCGGACTGCCTGGGGTCCGAACCCGCGACGTTTGGTATATGAGGTTAGCACGCTAACCTCTACACCACGCCCCGTGGGCCCAATAAATATTAATATTTGAATTGAAAATTTTAAATGAATTAATATAAATCTATATAAATAAAATATCAAATAAAATGGCGGAGAGTTTTGCTTGCGCAACTATGCTTGTGCATGATTAAAATTCAATTCATTCATCAAGCGGCTTGCACAATTAATGTAGCCGCCTTTAGTTGTAAAAAATGGATATTATTTTTGAAATAAGCATAGGAGAGTTCTTTACATAAATTCATAAAAACGCCAGATAAAAGTTTAATTTTATACGGCTGTGTTGTGTGATGTGTTGTCACACCAGATTTTTTGTATGGTTTCCGATAATTTTCGAATTTTAACGAATTTTGCTTTTTTTTTTTTGAAGAGAGAGATTTGTTTTATTATACTTAAAAGTGCAAAATAACGAGTTTTGTAACACAATATTCAATTTTACAGCTGCCTGTGAATGACGTCACGGCCTCTGCACAAGATTGAATCGTTAATTGTGCTGCTCCAGGCAGTCATCATCAGTCGTCACGCTCACCACACACACACAAATACATTTAATGACTTTGTGAGATTGTTAAACACCGATATCAACGAGTCAATAAATAAATAAATAAATAAATAAGAGAATTTTGATATTGATAGATTAATAAGTAAATAAATAAGAGAGATAGAATAAAAGGTGTCATTATTATTTTATTATTTGTGGATCAAGTTTCTATCTTATTGACTTAACTTCATCGTGAAAATATAAAAACAAAATTTAATTTATCACAAATGTTCAAATAAATGAATATTTTTTTCCTGAGTAAATATGAATTAAAAGATGAATTTTATTATTATGAATGT
>JAKCPI010010408.1:0-13966 GCA_023213315.1 Euborellia annulipes
TTTTTATATGTTTAAAAAGTGGCTGAAGTTTAAATAAAACATGTGATTTGGACGTTATTTATTATATTAATGTAAGAACTTAATAAATAATAATGAAAAAGTATAATTATTGATACATAATAACCAATTATTTGTTATTCATAATTTTGTAATTAGAAAATTACACGATTATAGCTAGCGGGTTAAAAGAGAAAAAAAGAGACAAGACCCCCCAGGCGAACAGCGATACCATAATACCATAAAAAATAATTTTAAATATTTGTGTTACATTTGGCCTATATTAGTAAAAATAACTATTTGCATTTAGATATTAATTATATGTTTTTATAATTACCAAAGAGTGTCAAGAGGAGTAATTAGAAGAATTAGACAGGAAGAGACTCCATTCCTTTCATAATTCCCAGAGGGGAGTTTTATAATATTTAAATATCTAATATAACTAACCGTACATCACATATCTCTTGTTTTCGATATTTGAAAGTTGTGTAATGTGATGTCACCCAGGTTTTTTGTGCCAGCATTTTTAGAGCATTAATGCATCAATTAAGCATCAATTGAAGAGGCAAATAGAGGAACCACTTTTTTCTAATCCTGAAGAGGGGGGGGGGGGTGTAGACAAGAAGTTACTGCTTTTCATGAATCACGCACAGAGCACAAGAGGCTTATTATAGAAAAACAGGGATTTTGTCTAAATGGCCTCAGATATGATAAGGACCTCAAAAAACGTTAAAATAGATCCATTAGCAAAAAATCTGGTGTGACTGGCGCACAGCACACAACTTTCTCTTACCCTTCGGTAAGAGAAAGTTGTGCACCGTGCTGGTCACACCAGATTTTTTGTGTCGAGATATATTTAGTTTCCCATAGCACCTTAGTTTCAAACTTGCATTTTAAATGTTGACTGCTTGAAATAAATGGGAATTTAAATAATAATTGGTTTTTTTTTTTTTTTTTTAAAAAAACATTCACACTTTTTCTCATTCACACTCACACTCACACACACATTCACACAGTCTTTTCGGCAACTCTGGCCATTTAAGACTTTAGACGATAACCGTTGTAATTAATAAATGTATTTGGGGTTCAGGCATTTCTATTTAAGCCATCTGGTATCCAAAATTGGTTTTTAATCTAATAAAAAGAAAAAGATTTAAATTCCGTTACCATGGCAACCATTTCTATCTCTCCTATGAAGAACAAGAGTAAAGTGGTCTTCAGAAGATTTCAACGGCAAAATGAGAATATTCATTTTAAAGAGCATCTAAAAAATAGTTGATTTATGAATTTAAAAAATAATCCTTGGAGGGAATTTTGAGAAAATCGAAAAAACTGAAAAAGTACATCAGTAAAGTACTAGTACTTTTTGGCCGATTTTGTTAAAAAGCTTATTTTGAGATTCTTCGAAGGTACCTAAGTTAAATATAAAATTTCAATCCGGTAGCTCAATTCCTTCGTGCTAAAAATCTGTCCACACACACAGACACACACACACACATGCAAACACACACACACACAGACCAATTTGCGGGACCCACTTTTTTGGACTCAGGGGACCTCAAAACATGTATATCCATCAAAATCTCGACATCGAATTTTTGACATGATCGCAATACTTTCTCTCTATATATATTTCATATATAGGGTACGAGAAAGTAAAATAAATTTCACTTTTTTAAATGAAATTAAATAGTGGTAATTAAAGCCCGGATTTTTATTCAGCAAAAACCTATAAATATGCCATATAATATGCCGTAAAAGCATAGGCGTAACCAGGGGGGTTCAACCCCCCCATGGAACCCAGCCATGACTAGATATTTAAGCTCTATAATACAAATTATATTTCATGTAGAGTTAGAGAAAGTAAAATACAATAATTTACTCTAGCTAAAAAAAAAAAAATGATTTATAAATACCCTAAAATAATCTTACATTTTTGAAAAAATTTTCTTGAACCTTGGCTACTCCAATGCGTAAAAGTATTAAAATATGCAATATATATGACAAAAATACCCAGTAAATGTGGCTTCTAATTAAAGGTAAAACATGATTTTTTTTCTACCGATGTAAAATTAATCGTGTTATATTTTTGCAAGGAAATAGTGTAAAAACAGAAATTGGTCTCGCAATAAATACTAAATTTGATTTTAAAAAATCTGGTGTGACTGATTGCAGTCCGATAATTTTATTTAAGCCATTTGGATACCAGATGGCTTAAATAGAAATGCCTGAACCCCCAATATACAGTATATATTAATTACAACGGTTATCGTCTAAAGCAGTGGTTTCCAAACTTTATGTTACCACGCCTCACTTAAAAATATTTAATCTTATGACGCCTCCCCCCCCCCCCCCCCATTTTATTAAATAATACAAAAACAAAAATTTTTAATACTAGTCCGCGTCTCCCTAGGAAGGAGCGCCTCACAGTTTGGAAACCGCTGGTATAAGGGTATTTTATGGCTGGTGGAATTTCTATCATGAATGAAAGTTAGAAGAAAACGCAACCAGAATTTTTCTTTAAATTTTTTTTATTTTAACAGCATTCGTTTCGGCCTTGGTAAAAGCCATCTTCGGATGACCACTAACAGCTCCGAGGATGGCTTTGACCAAAGCCGAAACGTCAAAAAATATATTTTTAAAGAAAAAATGCTGTTTGCGTTTTCTTCTAACTTTCATTCCTGAAGAAAAATATTTTTCTCAAATCTTCTTTTCACGCCCTAGGGGGGGTTACCAACTTAAATATAAAATTTCTACCTCTAGCTCAATTCCTTCATGATTTAAATTGAACCCAAACAGACACACAGACAGAACATGTCGCGAAAATCATTTTTTTGGATTCAGGAGCCCTCAAGTGTATATCCATCAAAGTCTCGACATCGAATTTTTGACATGAATCCAAAACTTTTTTTTCTATAGGCCCTATATATGTATATTAACATACACATATAGGTAAGAGAAAGTAAAAATTCAAATCCTAATTGAGATTAGTTCTATATACAAAAAGATGCGGTAACTCACTCTAGTAAAATTCTAAGTGGGCTAATCATATCTTAATTTTCTACCTAATGAAAAAAATCCCTACAAAATTCTGCAAGGGATTCAATGAGTTCCTAAGTTACCCAGTGTTATTTTTATCTGTTTATGAGAGTTTCGAAATCTTCAAAAATTAATTCCGCCCCAGTAATAAGAAATCTTAGAATGACATTAAAATGTTTCTATCCTACTATACTATTTGCTAAATATAGAATATAAATTTTAACTCAAACCGAATGCACTTATTTTTTAGTAAAAGTATTAAAAAACATTAATATCTTTATGCATTGTAGGGGATGGGGCATTAACCCCCCTGGTTAATGCCTTCATACCCCCCCCCCACCCCCTTTAAGGAAAGCCTTCACCACGAAATTACTCTCAAAATAATTTGAATCATTTATAAATAATTGTTTTAATTTTTATTTTATTTTGAAATTATTTTATTTTAATTTTCAATCCTTAATCCACCCCTATGTAAAAGTTTATTAAGGAAATTTGATTAACAAAAATATAGGCCATATAGAAAGAATATAATGGTAAATAATGGTGACTTAAGAAAAGATTAAAAAAAAACTGCCCTCAGGCTTGTAGTAGTTGGTAGCGTGCCTATCTTCTATACCAAACGTCGAGGGTTCGGATCCCTGGCAGTCCGAAATGGATACCAAATGGCTTAAATAGAAATGCCTGGACCCCCAATATGTATATTATTAATTAATAACGGTTATTGTATAAAGTCTTATATGGCCTGAGTTGCCGAAAAGACTGTGTGAATGTGTGTGTGAGTGTTGAGTGTGAATGAGAAAAAAAGGTCTTAAAAAAATAAAAAATAAAAAACTAATTTTTTTTCAATGACACCTACACTCCCCCTCCCCCTTTCAACAGCTTATATTCACCCTCTACCCTTAGTGAAATACAAAATATTTAATTTCATATTCAAAAGAATCGTTTTTCGCAGTCAAATTATTTGTTTCTATCATTTTTGTTTTTTTCAACGATAAAGTGCATAATAATTACCTTTAATAAGACTCTCAAGAGGGTGTGTTGGCTGACGAGGTGGTCAGGGTGGGTTACACTATATTAATTATTCACTTTTATTCACTTAAAACACAACATAAAAAGAGAGCAAGCAAGTCGGCGCCTGCAGCCCGGCAACTCGCTCGACTGAACGAGAGACTAGTATCTATCTCTCTCTTTGTATAGGAATAAAACAGATGAAAATAACAATTCCCTTTTTATTAAAAGTAAAAAAATACCTTTTACTCTAATCCAACTATATTCAGAGCTGGAAAAGAATGTCAACAAGTGATTTATTAATAGAATATTCCAAGGCCTTTCTTAAATAATCCACCCTTCATCCCCCCTAATCAAAATAATAATCAACGTTATTTTTTGAATGTTTTCTATTTATTTGGCTTCGATTTAGCCAAAATAAATTTTAAAAACATTTTTTTTTTTTTTTTTTTTTTAATTTCCCAACCCCTTATCCAATCCTAATAAATAAAATAATTAACAATGCTATCGCCTTCGGCGAGCTTCGCGTCTAGTCAGAAAAAAAATTAAAACACTGAAAAACTTCCCTGGATCCGCCTTTGGGGTTTACACATAGTATAATTTTCTAGAATGAGTCTTACTTTAGGCCAGCGGTTTCCAAACTTTATGTTACAACGCCTGCCTTAAAAATATTTAATCGTATGACGCCCCCTCCCCCACACATTTAATAAATTAATACAAAAAAAATTTTTAATACTAAAAAATATAAATTTATACAAAAATATTTTTTTTTATTTATTCATATTTATTTATTTATTTTTTTTAAAACCCTTTTCGGCTACAGAGGCCATTTAGGGGTGTATGTATTTCATTGAAAATACCTAGTATCGATGATTACCGCGGGGTGTTCCACACCCTGATTGCCGGGGTTCATATTTATTATTTTAATTGAAAACTCCGTCCCAGAATCTTCTAAATTATTTTATTATTTTATTTATAAAACTAGCAATCATTTGGAAAATTGATCCTGGTGGCCAATATTCGCACCTCCCCTTAAACTAGTCCGCGCCTCCCTAGGGAGGAGCGCCTCACAGCTTGGAAAACGCTGGTCTAAAGTCTTAAATGGCCTGAGTTGCCGAAAAGACTGTGTGAATGTGTGTGTGAGTGTGAATGAGAGAAAAGTGTGAATGTTTAAAAAAAAATCTGGTGTGACTGGCGCACAGCACACAACTTTCTCTTACCTTCGGTAATCGAAAATTGTGTTCTGTGCTTGTCACACCAGATTTTTTGTGTCGACATATATTTAGTTCCCGACAGTACGGAACATATGAATTCAGATGGAAAAATTTATAAGTATGGGAAAATATTTATATTTTGTTACCATGGCAACCATTTCTCCTATCTTTTCTATGGAGTACAAGAGTAAAGTGGTCTTCAGAAGATTTCAATTGCAAAATGAGAATATACATTTTAAAGAGCATTTAAAAAATAATTGATTTTTGAATTTTAAAAAAAATCGTTGGAGCAAATTTTGAGAAAATCGAAAAAAACTGAAAAAGTACATCAGTAAAGTACTAGTACTCTTTGGCCGATTTTGATTAAAAGCTTATTTTTCCGGTCCCGGGGGGTGTTTAACTTATATATAAAATTTCAACCTCGTAGTTCAATTCCTTCATGCTTAAAATTGAACACACACCCACACACCCACCCACCCACCCACACACACACACACACACACACACAGACAGACCATGTCGCGAAAACCACTTTTTTGGATTCAGGGGACCTCAAAACGTGAAGATCCATCAAAATCTCGACATCGAATTTTTGACATGAATCCAATACTTTCTCTCTATATATATATTACATATATACATAGGTAAGAGAAAGTAAAAGGGCTAAATGAGAATAAAGGGCTTAAAGAGCATCTAAAAAATAATTGATTTCTGAATTTTAATCAAAATTGTTGGAGCGAATTTTGAGAAAATCGATTAAAAAATTAAAATAAAATAAAACTTTTGCCGAAATATGTTAAAAATATTGAAAAAGTTTTAAATATGCAACTTTATGCAATATTCATCAAATATGCAAAAATATGAAAAATAGAATTTGAACCCTACTTCCAAGCGGGCATGATTCGGATAGACAATTGGTTTTCAGGGACCTACACAGGGGCGGATTAAAGGGGGGGGGGGGCGAGAAATTCAAAACGTTATAAAAACTAGTAATCTAAAGAAATTATGATTTCCGCTCTTTAATTTCAATCGAATTTGTTACCAATCAATTTAAATAAATAGGAAAGGGGTCTAAATGGCCATAGATGCCGACAAAATCCTTAAATTAAATAAAAAAAAAAAAAAAAAAAAAAAAAACCGCCCCCCCCCGACAAAATTGCATTAATCCGCCACTGGACCTACATGTTAGCAAATAGAATATGCAATTGCATAGGAATCCGGGCTTGATACTTGATTCAAATATAACTTGACTCAAAAATTTCTATTTATCTATCTCTACTTTTGACGGACGATATAACATCCAATTAATTTGTTCATTCTTTGTAAAATTCTCGTAAAATAATTCTAATCAGATAATAAAAAATTTCTTTAAATTTAGGAAATATTTCTTCTTATTATAATAAGTAGACCTAAATGTTGTTAATGATATTTTGAGACACAAAAAATAAGTCATGAATATATTAATATAAATATAGCGAATAATAAAAGCTTCATTAAAGTACCGGTTGCATTCCAGGATATTTCCTCAAGGAAATCGGAGACAATTGGACTTTTGATATATCAGAAGAGACCTCTCTTTAATTGTGAGAAAATACTCTGCATATTTATTACAAATTTAATCCACAGTTAAGTAAATAAAATATTCAAGATTTAATATTCAAAAGAGAAATTATTCAATTATGATAATTTGGTGTTTAGAGAATAGCAACACAAATTCAATTCATCATTGAAAAATATTGTAATAAGATGCACCAGATTATAATCTAAAAGCAAGGGATTAGTAAATCAAAATTTAAGGGAGAAATGGTTAAAAGTTTATTATGGATTATTTTTTACTTTCTCTTTCCTATATATATAGTTAGAGAGAAAGTATTAGTTTCATGTCAAAAATTCGATGTCGAGATTTTGATGGTGTCTATGTTCATTTTAAAGCAAGAAAGAATTAACATATGAGGTTGAAAATTTATAATTAAGTTCTGAACCACCCTAAGGCTTGCAAATGAGCTTTTGATAAAAATCGGGCAGAGTAGGGATGAAACGATACGAGTAAATACAAGTACTTACTCGATACTTTTCTTTCGATACCAAGTACTTTTGTAATCGATACTTTGGAATCAAGTACCAAGTAAGTATCGGTCAAAAATACTCGTATCGATACTTGGTCCACGTACGCAATGATTAGTTTGGTCGGAAGAACATTTACGTCCATTTGTTCTTATTTACAATAGAAATAAGTGGAATGGTTTGTTCCACTGTATATTAATTTTACTTTCTCTTTTATTATTGGAGTGTTCAACAGGGAAACATCTTGAAAAATTATTATTTTTGGGTAGTAGGCCTACCTCTAAAACTGAATTTTTTTTCTTAGTCGTCGTACTTGTTGTTTTATGGCAGTGGAGATTTAATCAAGATCCACAGGGACTTTTCAGCCAGGAGATTAAATCAAAAAAAATATTTTATTTAATTTATATTTGCCGACGTTTCGGTCGCCAATCACGACCTTCATCAGGGCGAATATTGTCAATTATACACGGTCTTAGGTATTTTAATGTTCATTGCAATTAAATCTACAATTTCTTTTTACTTTGAATAAAGGGGTTGGAGAGTAATAACCAGCAAATTTATAGCTCCACCTGACGTCCTTTTATTTGGCAGATATTTCGATGCGTAGAACACAATCATCTTCAGTGCCGCGAGGATATAGTAGGTGGGCTTAGTCTATTTATATCAAATGCCTTAGGGGCGTTATACATAGTGAATTCTGCTATGGACACAGAGCGGTCATCAGCTTAGAGAAGGCACCTCCGTTATGTATAACGCCCCTAAGGCATTTGATATAAATAGACTAAGCCCACCTACTATATCCTCGCGGCACTGAAGATGATGTGTGTTCTACGCATCGAAATATCTGCCAAATAAAGGACGTCAGGTGGAGCTATAAATTTGCTGGTTATTACTCTCCAACCCCTTTACTCTACTCATCCCAGCCTAATATTCAAACTACGTCTTTTTACTTTGATTTGTGCAAAAATATCATGCCCGGAGGTCTCCGTTGATGAAGGTGGTGATTGGCGATCGAAACGTCGGCAAATAGAAATTAAATAAAAGATCTTTATTTAATCTCCTGGCTGGAAAGTCCCTGCGAATCTTGATAATATAGACCCTAAGAACTTACTGCTGTTTTTGCTTCTTTTTAATTGTACGAAAAATTTGACCGATACGAGTAAGTATCGATACTTTCCAATCGATACCGAGTAGGTACTCGATACTTTGCGACCGATACCAGTATCGAGTAAAAGTATCGATACCTCGGTGGTATCGTTTCATCCCTAGGGCAAAGAGTACTAGTACTTTATTGATGTACTTGTTCAGTTTTCTCAAAATATTCAAAGGCAGATAGATATCTCGAAGAACAGTCAACTGATTTTAATTCAGCAAGCGGCATTATTTTTTTAATATCTTCTAATGCTTAGAAAAATATTTTCAAAGGTTGAAATTTTATAGTTAAATTAGACAACTCCCTGGCACGTGACACAGCTTTTGAACAAAATCCGCCAAAGAGTACTAGTACTTTACTGATGTAGTTTTTCAAAATTCGCTCTAACGATTTTGATTAAAATTCAAAAACCAATTATATTTTAGATGCCCTTTAAAATGTATATTCTCATTTTACTCTCGAAATTGTTTGAAGGCCACTTTACTCTAGTACTTCGTAGGAAAGATAGGAGAAATGGTTGCTATGGTAACAAAATATAAATATTTTTCCATGTTTATAAATTTTACATGTTGAATTCTAATATACGTCAGGGGGGGGTCAAACTCGGTTTCTTTACATTTTGACGTGACAACGTCTTACAAATCATGTTAGAGGGGCATGCACGAAAAAGTTTATCAGCTTGAATAACTCCTCTGTCTTAAGAGGTATAATTATGGGGAATATACGGTTAGAAAGAATGAGTTTTCAGCTAAAGATTTCACCATTTATTTTTTTCCTACCATTTTATTTTACCGTGCTGCGGTAAATTCTAATTTGAAAGTTTAAACCCCTGTAGATTCCGAACGGCTAATCAGATCAGACTAAATAGGATGTCATTTGGTGCAGAAAGAAAACCTCTAATAGAATAAATAAAAAAATCCCGAGTAATTAACTCCAAAATTAGTTTTTTCTCGAAAAACCTCATTTTTTAGGCAAAAAAATATCGAAAAATAGCCCTATTTATGTAACGCCTAGCTACTTGACCATAAAAGCTACATTAAATCTAAATATAGTTTTAGAAAGAGTGGTCCAATGCCCAGAGGTAATTTTTTTCATTTTTTTGATATGACGTCATTTTACCGCATGAGAGCACTCGGCGGGATTTCGTTTTTCGAAATTTTAAACGCCTGTAGATTCCGAACGGCTAATCAGATCAGACTAAATGAGATGTCATTTGGTGCAGAGAGAAAACCTCTAATAGAATAAATAAAAAAATCCCCAGTAATTAACGCTAAAATTAGTTTTTTTCTCGAAAAACCTCATTTTTTAAGCATAAGTCGCCTTTAATGGATAAAAAAAGCCACCTCTTTCATATATTGTTTCAATGAAAATGTTTGAACATGTTTATTTATGAAAACAAACTACTAGTAAAAAAAAAAAAACAATACTTTCTCTCTTTATATTTCAATATAGGTAAGAGAAAAAAATTTTTTTTGAAGTCAAGCAAAAGACGTTGTCACGTTAAAAAGCCACCGGCTGTGTAGAAGACACAGCCAACACCTAATTTTTTTTCCATTTCAAGAGAGTGACGTCATGGAGCTACTCCTTTTGTAAAAAATCGTTCGAAACAAACAATTTATAAAAATTTATACACGGCATATTATTAATAAAGCAGTATAAATACCAGGGTCTAATAAATTAGTTTAGTCCGAAACTATACAATTTGCAAATAAAACAAAATGAATGTGAACTAGGTTATAGGCAGTCAACAATGCTACCAAATAGAAAAATATATGCAAGGAGGAGCTTCATGACGTGGACCAATCAAAAACTGTGACCTGAAAATTGTTTATTTACTAGTTTCTGGCCAACCTGTGTATTTAAAGACCTTGATATACGTTTCAATATATCCCGACACAAAAAAAATCTGGTGTGACAAGCACAGAACACAACTTTCGATTACTGAAGGTAAGAGAAAGTTGTGTTCTGTGCGACCATTCACACCATATTTTTTCCTAACTACATCCCGATTAAGACTATTTAATTTAATTGCAAGTATTTCAATGTTACGTTAAATAATTTTAATAAATTAAATATCTTAATAGTTTCTCTATCCATCTGTTTAATTATAATTTCTGTATAATGTTTGTTATTCCAATAAAAAACATAAAATTTGTTGTATACTTTGATTAACTAGAATCCAAACATGTTTTTAAATTTATTAAAGGTGACATTAAATAAATAATATTAATTTATTGGCATGATTGTATTAGTTGATAATAGCTTCATCATCAAAGAGAAATTAATCAATTATTTAATTATCTTGATGAAGACTTGTTTAAGATTCGAACCGCGATCTCAATTCTCATTAATTATAAGGCCGAGACTGACTGCTTTTTGCATTTTACATTTTCTTCGAATTGGTTTTGTTTCGAACGAATGATAATAAGAAATTACCTCCATCTATTTATTTATTATACTTTTTCACTTATGTAGTATAAAATTTATTATTATCCGAGTTTATATAATATAAGAAATATGCGCTGGGAAACATATGCATAAACGAAACGCTCTAAGCAAATTCAATGAATTCATTAAAATCTCTCTCTTTCTTTTTCTTCTTCTCTTTTATGATCGTTATTATCAGGTAGCGGCCGAAAGAAATTTTAATTGAGCTAAGAATTAATTAATTTTAGAGCCGGTTGTTTATATTCTATAATTCACAATCCAGAAGCTATTTACAAATTCTATTTGGCTTCATTAAAAAGTAAAACAGGAATTTTTTAGTTTTTCAGGGAGAGTTATTTTTAATAGATTGCAATCTATCCCTTCAGGAGCATTCTCTTTATATTAAGTACTAGCCGCAAGGTTCGCCTTTTCTGATAATTAAGAAAAGGCGAGCCCTCGGGCAATGGTGAAGGGGGTAGGATGCTGGCCTTTTATACCAAGGAACGCGGGCTCGCATCTCGACTCATGCGACAATTCATTTCAATTGTATTGACTACCAATCCAGATGAAATAAATAGAAACGGGGCCTAAATGGCATTCGGGCCCGAACCAGCTAGCGGGGGTTCCAGGAAGGCTAAGCCCGAAGCCCTATGAAGTACAAGGTAAAGTGTGCTTCAAAAGATTTCAAGTGCAAAATGATAATATACATTTTAAAGAGCATCTAAAAAATAATTGATTTTACTTTTTACTTTCTCGTACCCTATATGAAATATATAGGGGAGAAAATGGTTCGGGTCCATCCCAAAATTGCGGTCGAGATTTTGATGGATATGGGTGTTTTGTGGTCCCCCCAGTCCCAAAAAGTGGGTCCCCCCGATTTGTTTTTTTTTTTTTTTTTTTTTTTTTTTTTTTTTTTTGTGTTTTGTTTTTTGGGTGGAGGGATTGGGGTTGGAGGTTGGAATTTTATTTTTTATGCCTTTTTTTTTTATATAATCTAAAATTTTGTTTTAAATCAAAAAAAGCAAAAGTACTTCTTTTTTTATTTTTTTTTTTTTTTTTTTTTTTTGATTTTCTCAAAATTCCCCCTTTTTTTTTTTAAAATTTCAAATATATTTTTTTTTATATTCTCTTTTAAATTTATATTTTTCTTTTTCCCTTTAAATTTTTTACACACTACTTTTTTTTTTTTTTTCATAATAAAAATGGGAGGCCTTGGTACCGTAATAAAAATTTTTTTTTTTTTTTTTTTTATTAAATTAAAATTAAATAATTTTTTAATTTTTTTTTTTTTTTTTTTTTTTTTTTTTTTTTAATTATTTAAAAAAAAACTTTTTCTTTCTTTTCTTCTTCATACTCTTTTCTTTTTTTTTTCCTTTTCATTTCCCCTTCTCCTTTCTCTTCGCATATGAACAATTTTTATTTTCTATTGTATTTTTGTTTCATTTTGAGGGGGCCACCGGGGGGCTTTTTTTCTTTTTTTTAATTTTTTTATTTTTTTTTTTTTTTTTTTTTTATTTTTATTTTTTTTTTTTTTTAATATATTTTAAAAATATAATAATAAAATATTAAATAATAATAATTAATTATAGTTTTTTATTTAAAAAAAATAAAATTTAAAAATGAGATTAAAAGAAATAATATAAAAAAAAAAATAGAGAAAAAAAAGGGGAGCTGTCGGGGGGGGGGGGGGAGGGGGGGGGGGGAGGAGTTTTTGAATTTTAATCAAAGTTGCTGGAGAGAATTTTGAGAAAATTGCAAAATACTGAAAAAATACATCAGTAAAGTATTAGTATTTTTTGGCTTATTTTGTTCAAGAGCTTCGTGTTACGTCTCAGAGAGGTACTTAACTTAATTATAAAATTTCAACCTGCTAGCTCTTATCGTTCTTGAGATATTTTGTTTAAAGACACCCAGACACACACATACAGACAGACCATTTTGCGAGACGCACTTTTTTGGACTCAGGGAAACTCAAAACATTTATCAAAATCGATCCATCGAATTTTTGACATGAACCAATATTTTCTCTCTATATACAGTAATATTATTATTAGTAGTAGTATTATTAGTATTACAGTATATTAAATATATAGATAAGAGAAAGTAAAAAAAGGTCCAAAATATAAAGTATTTGAGTGGATTTATATTTTTAATACCTTTTGTTTAATTAAAGGAAAATAATATTGAAAGCAAAAAAACAAAAAAATTTGACGATAAATTTTTTTTTTTACTACTAAAAAATTCCGTCTCAATTATCTTAATAAATTTTCACTAGGTGAAAGGTAAAATAAATTTATTCAACGGCATCATCATCATCATCCGGAAGTTTGATAAAAATAAAAATAAAAAATAAAAGAGGAGGAAAGTAAAAATCTAGAGTAATAGTATGAAGAGGAGAAGAAGACCAGGAGAGACAGAGAGAGACCTTTATTTATTATTAATTAAATCGAGTGTATGAAGTTCCAAGGCCGTGAGGAAGAGAGAGATAGAGTTGCATGTGTGTAAGTGAGTGTGTGTGTGTGTGCACAGTGCTCAATCTGGAACAAGAAACGAGAGTCTCTCACATCTCTTACAGTGCCCCTAGGGGCATTAGTTTATAGCCTCAGGCAGCCAATTGCCTTGTAGAAAGTTGTGTGCCGATTCAATGTCGCCCAGCCTCCAGCTATTAACATTTTAGTACAAGCAATCCGCACAAAAAAATTTTGTCGGAATATGCGTTAATTATTTGATGTCAAAAGTATACAATTGTTTGTATTTTAATTCAAAGATAAATCTTAGTTTTGTCATGATTGGGGTTATTCTACCACTAACCCCGTACCATGGCAAGAGAAAGTTTTTTATGTCTTTCGGCATCTGAGGGGATATAAACGAAAACTTGTATAGCCTATATTTTATTAACTATAGATGTTCTGTCGAAAAATGTAATTTTTCTTCTCAATAAAAACCGGCAAAAAATAATAATATTAAGCTTATAATTTTAATAAGATTTTTAGTAGGTCTATCAGATCAAATAAAATCATCCAGGAAGATAAGTGTGCTCTGCGACCAGACAGTTTTTTGTAAA
>JAKCPI010010410.1:0-14912 GCA_023213315.1 Euborellia annulipes
ATTAATTGGTATTAATAAAATAATTAAACATCTGTTAAAATTGTTAATTAAATGTCTTTTAAAAAAGGGGCGGGTATTTAAATAATTATTATTAATAGAGGTAGATATTTCCTTCCCTATTTAAGCAATTTCCCGATGAGTTAATAATGATTAATAAATGAAAATTACAAATAAGCTTAATACAATATTTATTTAACATATTTATTTACATATATAATATATAATCATACACTCTATTATCATCCCTGATTCAGGGAGAATTTTTTCTAAAATCCTCTTCTCGAGAGGAATTATTTTGGGATAATCTCTATCAAAATGTTAATAACCTCTGAAAAGTAGGCCTACGTATATTTTTATAAAAAGTTTATTTTATTTTAGAATAAGAGAAGTAATATTATTTAAACAAAATTTATTTAAAATATCTACGTATATATACTCGTATAATAACTGATTGTCCGTCTGTCTGTCATGCTCAGTTAGAGCAACTTCTTGCACCCATATAATGTTAGAGCAAGGTTGGTATGCAGAATTCACATTTGGGTAAACTTAAAATATTGTAAATTGAAAATTTTTCTATCTCCATGGGCGTAGCCGGGGGGGAGGCAGGGGAGCCATTGCCCCCCCCCCCGGCTTGTCCTAAAAAGTAAAAAAAAAAAATAATATATATTTTTTCCCATTCGGAATTTTTTAACGCCCCAATCCACTATATTAATTTAGTGACGTTTTTTTTGTTTAATAAATAATTGTATATATTAATTGCAAACCCCCTTTCGGCCTAATGAGGGGTTGGTTCCCCCTAACAAGATGTCTGGCTACGCCCATGTCTATCTCTATTAAAAATCAAAGCTAATTTATAAATAAAATAATTAAATCTCTAAATTTGTTTATTTCTTTTACTTTTTCGTTTACGAGTGTGTGAGTGGCTGGTCACGATTATCTAAAAGCACAATCAGCCAGATCGATGAAATTTGATGTCACTGTTTTGGGAATTTTTAATTATAGATCACATTTTGTTATTAATTATTTATTAAAAAAATAAATACTGTACAACGTTTCGACTGGTTATTCTGCAGGTGATTGTTATTATTGAAAATTCCCTTATAATAATACTAAACCCAAAAGCTTTAATAAACACATTTGGTATATACGTCGTATACTCAAATTTTAGATCTGTATTATCAACTTTTTAGAGTAAATAAGTCAACCGGAACTTTACCTAATAAGAGAAGAAGAAAATTCGCACCTAGTTATATTTCATTATTTTTATTCCCATTTATTCCCAACCGGGATCGAAACGTCAACATAATGTGAATAAAAATACTATTGAAATATAACTAGCTGCGTTTTTTACCTCGCATTTGTAGAGTGTACGAGAAAGTTATTCCCTAATTTTACAGCCTTCTTTCTTATAAAGTCACTAATGTCCTCCTGTCAGTTTGTCCTCCGCAAGTTATAGTAATTTCGAAACGAAATTTACATGTCTAAAGATTATAAGAAAAGAAAGACGCGGGTCCGTCTCAGAGGGCCCGAGCTTAGATAGGCCTATGGGGCTCCTATTTGCACGGAATTACGAAAATAAATATGTCAGGGTTTCCGGGGGGGCGAAACATGCTGAAATGGGGAGGGGGAGGGGGGAACGGAGTGGCTAGATTTTAATACTACACTATAATTTAGAGCATCTTTAAAGACAAATAAATACAATATAATATAAATAAATAAACCACAAAAAACAGTGGTTTATATACATTTATTAATCAGTCTTTTTTATTATTTGGGCCCTTGAGATTATAAAATGACCATTTTTTATATTAATATTTTTATTTTTAGTTCAATGGATTTGAACTTTTAAATACCTGCCGGGATTCGCTTATCCTTAGAAATAATTTATTTTTTCTTTGGTGTTTTTTTCGGATAATTCCAAAAAAAAATTATTAAATAGCCTAATCTTTTTACTCCCACGTCTAAAATATCTCGGTCATTACGAATTTATTGTCAATTTGTCATATCTTTTTAAATAAAAAAATTTTACAATAAAATAATTTTAAAAATTAAAAATCGGTCCTGTTCATCTTTTTCATTAAAAAAGACTAGAGATTCCCAACAGGCAAGATGAATTATTAATTGTTTAACTACCAGAGAACACATTTCATTGGTGGGTTCATCGGAGAACCGGGAGGGCAACTAAATGCCTCAGAGAATTCACGCATGTTACTCAATGAACCGATCACTCGGAAACGGTTTGGTGCATGCGAATCCACTAATAATTTTTTACGAAGCGAGCCGAGAGTCTCTGAGCCGCACCACATCTGCAAAAAATTAATTTTTGATCAGAATTTGAGAATTATATTTTAATAAATAAGTTACTTACATGAGCAAACCCTATAAAGAAAAGCTGCTTCTGTGTATAATTCCCAAGTGCGGGAAGACGCACGTCGTCAACGATATTGTTGCTTTGTTGTCTTTGAAAAGCATACCATGCTTGTCTAAGACCCCCATTATCGGCAATATTCTCACCCAGAGTAAGAACACCATTGATGGGATACCGATGACCCAACCGTTGCGGGAAATACGACGCGTACTGTCTGATGAAACATGATGCCCGTTTTTCAAACTCCATTAATGTTGTGTTCGTCCACCATTGAGAGAATTCACCAAAAGCGTCAAAACGACGTCCTAAAAAACAAGCGTCCATTTAAATTAATTTTATTCTATACTATTAAACGAGCAATGTACGTTTATTTGTTTGTAAGCACATCAGTTTACGAAAACGTCTCTAACGATTCTTTTCAATTTTTAAATATAGGCTTATATTTACTATTTTCGGTACGATATGAAATATGATGATACGAATATGAAAATGCGTTAAGTTTCACCTTTGGGAAAATTCTGGTAATAGTACTTTACTGATTAGTTTTTTCCATTTTTCTCGAAATTTCTTTCTTTCAAATTTTAAATAGGTCTATATAGTATTTACTATAACAATATGAATTTATCTTAAGGAAATGGATTTGCAGCCAAGGAGAATAAAAAAACTATTTAGTTTCTTTCGGTCGACGTATCGGACGCCAATCGCGTCCTTCCTCTGGACCAAAGATTGTTAGAAAGCACACATAGATTTTGTTGTGGCATACATAAAATATTTGAACAATATTGATAATGGCATCTTTTATGTATAAGGGAAGAGCTCTCTGTGCGTTATTTTTTTCCAAATTTTTTTTTTTTTTTTTATTCTCCTTGGCTGCAAATCCATTTCCTTAAGATTAATAAATAACAGCCATTCTACACTTTTAATATGAATTTACCCTAGGTCTTGTCTTTGGGAAAATTCGAATACTACTGTAGTAACAGCAGTTACTGATGTACTTTTTTGGTTTTTTCCAATTTTATAAAAAAAAAAAAAAAAAAAAAAAAACACCGAGCTTCAGTTCGGTCATCCCGAAATAAATAATAATAAAAAATAAGAAATGATTGACATTTCCATCATTTTTTTACACAGAGGCGTCATTGAGAGGGGGCAGGGGGGCCCTAAGGGCTTTGATCTTTTTTAAATTGTAAGCTTATATAATTTAAAAATCTGGTGTGACTGGCGCACAGCACACAACTTTCTCTTACCCTTCGGTAAGAGAAAGTTGTGCACCGTGCTGGTCACACCAGATTTTTTGTGTCGAGATATATTTAGTTTCCGATAGCACCTTAGTTTCAAACTTGCATTTTAAATGTTGACTGCTTGAAATAAACTATGGTTATTTTTCAAAATTTTAATCTCATATTTGGACATTTTATACACAATATAGAATCGTAAATAAATACAAAATTTCATAAGAATTGGAAAAAAAATTTTAAATGCCTAAAAAGTTCCAAAGGGGACCCCCCTTTGAATCGAAATTAACATACAAATTCCTATAGGAAATTAACATTAGGCCTATGAGAGAAGGCGGAGAGACAGGCGATAATGTTTGCAAGTGAGAGAGAGAGAGATATATGTTTTCTCCTAAGTAATTAAAGACACAAATAAAATAAAAATCTGGTGTGACTGGCGCACAGCACACAACTTTCTCTTACCTTCGGTAATCGAAAGTTGTGTACTGTGCTTGTCACACCAGATTTTTTGTGTCGACATGTATTTAGTTCCCGGCAGTAGGGAATATTTGAATTCAGATGTAAAATTTATAAGTATGGGAAAATATTTATATTTTGTTACCATGGCAACCATTTCTCCTATCTTTCCTATGAAGCACAAGAGTAAAGTGTGCTTCAAACAATTTTGAGATCAAAACGAGAATATACATTTGAAAGAGCATCTAAAAAATAATTGATTTTTGAATTTTAATCAAAATCGTTAGAGCGAATTTTGAGAAAATCGAAAAAAACTGAAAAAGTGCATCAGTAAAGTACTAGTAATCTTTGGCCGGTTTTGATTAAAAGCTTATTTTTCCGGTCCCGGGGGGTGTTTAAGTTAAATATAGAATTTCATCCTCGTAGCTCAATTCCTTCATGCTTAAAATTGAACACAGACACACACACCCACCCACCCACCCACCCACACACCCACCCACCCACCCACAGACAGACCATGTCGCGAAAACCACTTTTTTGGATTCAGGGGACCTCAAAACGTGAAGATCCATCAAAATCTCGACATCGAATTTTTGACATGAAACCAATACTTTCTCTCTATATATATATTACATATATACATAGGTAAGAGAAAGTAAAAATCTGGTGTGACTGTCGCTAGCACACAACTTTCTCTTACCTTGGTAATCAAAAGTTGTGTACTGTGCTTGTCACATCAGATTTTTTGTGTCGACATATATTTAGTTCCCGGCAGTAGGGAATATTTGAATTCAGATGTAAAATTTATAAGTATGGGAAAATATTTATATTTTGTAACCATGACAACCATTTCTCCTATCTTTCCTATGAAGCACAAGAGTAAAGTGTGCTTCAAACAATTTTGTAGGGCAAATCGAATTTTTGACATGAAACCAATACTTTCTCTCTATATATATATTACATATATACATAGATAAGAGAAAGTAAAAAAAAAATGGGAATTTAAATAATAATTGATTTTTAATCTTTTTTTTTTTTTTTTTTTTTTTTTAAAAAAAAAAACATTCACACTTTTTTCTCATTCACACTCAGACTCACACACACATTCACACGGTCTTTTCGGCAGCTTAGGCCATTTAAGACTTTTACGATAACCGTTGATTGAATAAATATACATATATAGGGTCCAGGCATTTTTATTTAAGTCATTTGGTATCCAAATGCCTTAAATAAAATTATCGGACTGCCTGGGGTCCGAACCCGCGACGTTTGGTATAGAAGGTAGGCACGCTAACCACTACCCAAGCCCCGTGGGCGATTTTTAATCTAATAAAAAGAAAAAGATTTAAATTCCGTTACCATGGCAACCATTTCTATCTTTCCTATGAAGAACAAGAGTAAAGTGGTCTTCAGAAGATTTCAACGGCAAAATGAGAATATACATTTTAAAGAGCATCTAAAATATAGTTCATTTATGAATTTTAAAAAAAAATCCTTGGAGGGAATTTTGAGAAAATCGAAAAAAAACTGAAAAAGTACATCAGTAAAGTACTAGTACTTTTTGGCCGATTTTGTTCAAAAAGCTTATTTTGAGATTCTTCAAAGGTACCTAAGTTAAATATAAAATTTCAATCCGCTAGCTCAACTCCTTCATGCTAAAAATCTGTCCACACACACACCCCACACACAGACACACACACACACATACACACACACAGACCAATTTGCGGGACCCACTTTTTTGGACTCAGGGGACCTCAAAACATGTATATCCATCAAAATCTCGACATCGAATTTTTGACATGATCGCAATACTTTCTCTCTCTATATATTTCATATATAGGGTACGAGAAAGTAAAAAATGGGAATTTAAATAATAATTGATTTTTAATCTAATAAAAAGAAAAAGATTTAAATTCCGTTACCATGGCAACCATTTCTATCTTTCCTATGAAGAACAAGAGTAAAGTGGTCTTCAGAAGATTTCAACGGCAAAATGAGAATATACATTTTAAAGAGCATCTAAAAAATAGTTCATTTATGAATTTAAAAAAAAATTCTTGGAGGGAATTTTGAGAAAATCGAAAAAAACTGAAAAAGTACATCAGTAAAGTACTAGTACTTTTTGGCCGATTTTGTTCAAAAGCTTATTTTGAGATTCTTCAAAGGTACCTAAGTTAAATATAAAATTTCAATCCGCTAGCTCAACTCCTTCATGCTAAAAATCTGTCCACACACACACACACACACACACAGACACACACACACACACACACACATACACACACAGAGACCAATTTTCGGGACCCACTTTTTTGGACTCAGGGGACCTCAAAACATGTATATCCATCAAAATCTGGACATCGAATTTTTGACATGATCGCAATACTTTCTCTCTCTATATATTTCATATATAGGGTATGAGAAAGTAAAAAACGATAAAATAATTTTCATAATTTCTAAATATCTCTTGAAGGGGAGGGGGGGAGAGGTTTGAACTCCCATCTCTCAAATGGTCCTGATTATGTCACCTGGCGTTTCGTTTACTTCGAAGAGTAACTTTTCATGGGAATAAAACTGAAATAGGTTCCTGTTTCCTTCCTCAAAAGAAAGATTCTCAGAGTTGGATTTGAACTCGAGTTCTTTTATATTCTAAGCTCAATTGCTTTATACCACCGGCTAATCGCCTTCTCAGTCTTGATTATACCCTTAAAATTTCTCCTTCAAAAAATGTTCCATCATTTATCATATTTGTGGAACAGATCGATATTAGTATTATCCCCTTTTTCTCCAAATAGTGTTCCAAATCAATCATATATTCTAAATTTTATTTATTTGTAATTTCTCTATCTTTCTTAAATGTGTATTTATCTTATTTTTTTATAAGATTTTGAGCTGTGATGGAGGTTTGAACTTCGATATACCGCCGTAATAAAATTGAGATTTCGAAGCTGTCGTAATTAATTTCACAAAAGTTAAAATATCGAATATGATGAGAGGAATCAATAATATCAATCAACAACATATTAAGTACATTCATATGTTAAAGATTGTTTTTTACTCATTCGAAATTGATTTCCTATTAAAATTTGAATAATAATAAAAATATAACAAGAAAATAATCCACAGGAAAATAGTTGTCCAATTTTTTCGCTGCTGTGTGTATTGAGTTTTTTTTTTTTTTTTGTATTTGTATTTAATTTCAACAGGTCTTTGATCAATCCGTGATTTATGTTCAGGTCGCGATCCCATGCCGTCCACAGAAGACCTTCACCGTGTTCGTGCTCGAGATACCAGAGGAGGTACCCGAAGAAGATATCCGTCACTCTTTATATAAATTCACGTCGATTGTTGAAGTGTGCAGATTGCCTCGTAGTGGCGGCCACCACCTGAGCTCTGCCCTGGCCAAGGCTCACCCGCCAGGTCACGGACACGAGTCATCCGCAGGTCAGCCAACAGCCCCGGCTACATTCCAAAATCAATACGCTTAAATGGGCCAGAGTGACTCCGGCTGGATTTCCCAATACGCTAACTAAGCACGTGCTAGCCCTTCGCACCCTCACACAACTACAACGCACACATACATCAATCTATTCTTTATTCTCATGTATTTATTACTTAGAATAGCCCTAGCTTTTAAAGCTTTCCCTATAAAAAATCATAAATAGCACATTAAGCACATAGCTGATATTCACTCACAGTAAATATATCTGAAAATAATAATAATAATAATAATAATACAAATTTAGAATTTAATCACTGATTATTTTGTCAAAATTTGAAATTTCTATTTATATAATATGTGAATGAATACATCACATTTCTACCTGGTCTATAAAAAATTATTAAATTATTCACAAAAAAGCATAGAAACGCAGTGGCGTAGTGAGCTTAACTAGCGCCCGGGGCACAATACCTTTTTAGCGCCCCCCCTTTCGAAAACCATATAATATTTTATGTAAAATATACAAAATTATATTACACTGGCACTAAATTTAAAATATATTTTTCAGAAATCAATTATAATAAAAATGAAAATTATCCAGCAATTTTTACTTTCTCTTACTCTATATATGAAATATATAGTGAGAAAGTATTCTAATCATGTCAAAAATTCGATGTCGAGATTTTGATAGATCTTCAAGTTTTATTTGTTTTGCGGACCATTTGGCGCTCCTTTTTGAGTAGCGCCCGGCGCATGATGACCCCCCTTGCCTTCCCCCTCGCTACGCCACTGTAGAAACGAACAGTCAAAGAAATTAAAAAAAAAAATTGACTTGTCTTTGGCCTCTGTCGAGTTCTAATATTTTACGGTGTTATTGTCGTTATAAAATATTTTAAATATATTAAAATACAATTTTTAATTTAATTATAATAATGGGGGATGTCTCAATTATGTTAATGATAAAATCAATTTTTTTTTTAGTTTCTGGACATGTGTAGTTGGTAGATACGTAGGGCTTATAGCTGGTAGTTTAATAAGGATAGGTGAAAAGTGAAGAAAGTCTGCAGCTAGTTGTTTTTCATTATTTTATTCCCACCACGTTGACGTTTCTGATCCCGGTTGGGATCATCCTCAGAACAGGTGGGTGTTATGTATGTGTAAATTTGTAATTTTCAATCATATATTATATATAGAACTTAAAGATGGATTGATACAAATAGATTATATTAGTTATTATATAATTGAAAGTAAATGATCAAGAGAGATGGTCACGTCGCAAGACAAATTTGAAGTGAAATCAAATTTGTCTTGCGACGTGACCATCTCTCTTGATCATTTACTTTCAATTATATAATAACTAATATAATCTATTTGTATCAATCCATCTTTAAGTTCTATATATAATATATGATTGAAAATTACAAATTTACACATACATAACACCCACCTGTTCTGAGGATGATCCCAACCGGGATCGAAATGTGTAGTTGGTTTTTTATATAACATGTTACATATATCAGCGGTTTCGACGAAACAGATTGCATTTGTAAAGCTCAATATGATTTAATTATGAAAAATATTTTTATATATTGTAAAACTTTTGTGGAAATGTTTATTCTATAGGTGGACGATCTCTGATAAATTGATATTTAATAATGGGGCCCGAAAAAAAGGTTGCGGGGGGGGGGGGGCCAGCTAAAATACGGGATACGGTCCAAATTAAATTGGCGACCAATTAATTTGAATAAACAAGGACCAAAAAGTAAAGTATATTCTGCTTTTATGTGTTTTCTGATGGTAAAAAATCTAACTATCATTTCAGTAAACCTTCTAATTATGTCGTTTAAAAAGCCTTCAATCAAACATAATCACTTTTCTCATTTGTTAAAGCATCTAAAATCTTCGTCTTTTCTTGGCTCTCGAATCTTGTTTTAGTGATAGTATAAAAGTTGTTTATTCTATCTATATAATTCAAGAAAGATTTGTTTAATTTATTATTCAGTAGGTTAAATAAAGACAGCATAAAGTTGTATTTTATTTATTTAACAACCGTTTAAAGTGACATTTCGGTTCTCTTGACTCTTCTCGTTATTATTTTGATAATTATTCAGATATTTTAATAATATTTGGCTGATTATCACACATAATTTTGATAGAAATTGACTTCTCTGGCTGTAATTGAAAAACGTTATTTATTTATATTTATTTGATTAAATATTTAGGCCTTTCTCGACTTTCACGCCTTCACCTCATCTAAAAGTTAGTTTAACGAAATAAAAAAAAGTTTTTCTTTAACTGATAAATTGAATCTTTTAACTTACACTTGTTAATTACTAAATATCCTTTTCTTTATTTAATATATTAAATTTATTATCTCTCTGACAGTTTTATCCTATAAACTCACTGGATTGATGAATACGTGAATTGAACTACTTGACTTTTTTCTAATGTTTGATCTCGCTAACACAATGGAGTATAATATAAATTTATTTTTTATTTATAACCCGGATTTACATTCTAATTGACCGCCTCATTGATCATACTCAACTGAAATTTTAGCATACCATAAATATTCTCATTATCTGGGATTTTATTTATTTCAAAATATTATTCTAAGTCCTAAATAATCTTGAAGATATAAAAAATATATTTTTATTTTCAAAATAAATTTATAATTTTTATAGGCTCAGAGGTAGAGCATCATTGGCTTCTGGTGTCAAAGATCCAGGGTTCGTATCTCGTCACAGGAGAAAAAATTTATTTCAATTGAATTGGATACCCAGGTCTAAATGGCTTCAGATGACGAAAAAGGTCTTAAACAAATGTAAAACAATAGCCGGTTTTGGTTCTATGCTTAACAATACGTTTACATTGTAATAATAGTGGTTATTTAAAAATTTATTTTTTTGCCGATTTTAAAAATGTGCTGGTAATATGGAAACATTGCTTTTCTGATTCAAAATACTATCAAAACATTAAAAATTAGAACATGTATTTATTATACATTGCAAAAAAAAATGCCAAGGCTTAAGAATTGAATATTTTTGATAAAATGTACACTTGCAAAAGTCATTGTCACACCCAGCGCTCAAAGTATGGCACCAAGACTCACAATACAAAGTACGCCGGAACATCATTTGAAAAAGCCTTTCTACAAAAAATGCATAGGGAGTCATCCTCTTCTGCTAGTATTTCACCCACAGACGTTGCGCTTCCACATTACCAGCATCGCTGGTTAAAATTACTCTTCCTTTGTAAGCTAGGAATTTATTTACTTGTTTGAAACCAGATTGTAGCGTATTTCTTGCTTAACAATAACTACCTAAGCTCTAAGAAATAGGTGGGTGGAATAAGTGATTGAATATTTTTTTAAAAGCTTACCTCAAACGTTTGAAAAATCTAAAAAACTATTATTTCAAAGACAATGAATACGAGGTGACTGTCAGGACCACTACAGGCTTATTAAAGAAACACAGTAAGAAGTTAATGCCATTAGCTCTAAATTACAGCACCTCTCAAGCCCTACAGGCTACTGTTCCACATTACCAGCAGCTTCCATGATTGCACCTTCTCCTCTATGTTATAGGTCAAACTGTTTTTTAAAACAAACTAGTTTCTCTTAGCCCAAATTAGTTCATACCGAATTCGTTAGGATAAACTAGTTTCGCCTAGGAGAAACCACTAAGGATAAACTTGCATCCTAGGACAAACTAGTTTATCTTGAGTGAGTTCGCCTAATCTAGTTTGGCCTAAAAACAGTTTGGCATGTAACATGTAAGTTACTGTAAACATTAGATTTCACTACTCAAAATTCTGTTCACTAGAATTAAGTTTTCTGGCTCCCGTTCTGAACGATATATTTTTTTTAGTATATTGTTTACCATTGAATTTAAAGATATCGATATTATAATGTCTATATCGAAAAACATAACCATTTTATTGATAATATCATCTTCGTCACTTATCAAAAATAAATTTATTTTATCTCGATATTTGAGAATGAAATAATTAATATAACACGGACTATTCGATTTATTAAAAGATATAATCTTTGATAGTAACACCAAAAAATATATTTTGTTATAGCATAATATATTTTTTAATAACAATCCCATCGCCGTTTTGTTTTATATCATATAAAGAAAAGAGAATCCTATCTGTTAAGGACATTTGATGGAATTTAATGAAAATTGTTATTGTATAAAAGATATAAAAAAAAAAACGAGGCCACTCTGTAATCAACGAAATATCCCAGCAAGCATTTAAAAAAATGCTTATTTACCTCGCATCCTTGATGCATACACCTCTTTATTTTAAATATTTGTATACATTTATTTTTTAATATAAACCATAATGAAGTGGGATTGTTAAATAAATCATAAACGTTTAATACCTGTTATAAATGTGTTTTAGGGAAAACGTTAAAACAATTCATTTAATAAAAGTTAATTTATAGTTCTATAACAAAATTTGATTCATTATCTAGTTTCTTAGAGAGGCGGTTTTACACACCTTTAAAGTTTTTATTGAACAAAATCCCTTTGGAGTAGTGAGTGTATAATTGTGTTGCATAATTCAAAGGGTATTCTTTATATATCGAAAGATAATTGGGGAAATAATCAAGGGCGTAACTATGAGGGTCCCGGGGCCACCCCCCCTATCCAAGAAAAATTGATAGAATATGGGGCCTTCCAGTCCCCCCGGAATAATCAAAAAATATGGGGGCTCGCTGGTGTAGCGGGCTAGGATGTCGGCTTCTACAAAGAAGATCCGTGTTCAAATCCTGTATATTATTATTATTATCTGTGTATATTTATTTAATGTAATTAAAACCTCAAGCAGGCCCTTGATTGGAATATTCGATATCACCAAAATAGCCCCCAGGCAACTCTACGAGGATAGGGATTTGCTGGACATTCCGTTCTGTGGAAGATACCCTCTCAGTGATGCATTCTTCGAAAGGGAGTCGGTGCTAAGGGAGTCCCTCCTCAACTAGGACTCCCTTCTTTGCATAGAGGAGGTTGATTGGATAAGAGGAACCGGGTGGAACCAGAAATAAGGATTAGTTCACTAGCAGAGGAGGAGGAGTTAGAGATAGGAAATAATGTAACTTCACGGGGTGCCGGTAGATGGCTACGGCCAGAGGCCGGTTGGGTTTGAGGTGTGTTCGTACCTCGGCTAAAAGAACGGGGATCCCGATAAGGAATTTGAAATAATATTAATAAATCAAAAAATATATCCATAATTTAATTTGAAGGTTGCATGCCTTCCAGGAAGCAAAATCAATTTGTTTTTTTTTAATTTCACGTTTTGCTTTTTCTTCTGATCAGAGCCATCATCATGTTAGTCAATAAGATATTATATTACATATATAAAATTTTAAGAGATGTGTTAGAGATTGTTAATTAATTACTAGCGGATAGGTTAGAGTTTCATCCAATTAAAATAAAACTTTTATTACTAATAAATTCTAGTGAAATGTTTCAGGTTAAATTTTATTATCCCATCTGCAAACCCTTTTAGTTGCAAATATTTTGCTACGATCTTTATACTCTATAGTTAACAAATTAAACTTTATACTATCATTATTTTGAAATTTAAACTATTGAAACTATCGTCTAGTTCATTACTTCTTAAACTTTTTAAAGTCGCGGCCCCCTTGGAACCCAAGTCAATGTCTCACGGCCCCCTATTTATTTATTTTTTTTATTCAGATTGGTTAAAAAAACGATTTATAATTTTGAATTTCGCTTACTATAAATTGAAATAAATAGAGATGGGGTCTAAATGGCCTTCATTGCCGAAAAAGACCTTAAAATAAATAAATAACCTCAGGTGAATGTATTTTTTAAAATAATAGATTTATTTATTATTTTATTAGTTTTTTATATCTTGTCATAAAAATATGAATTGATTATCTAAATCCACTTGTTTACAATTCTAATAAATTTATCAAATTCATAAATAATTCAAAATGAGAAGTTTAAACGAAAGGGGAGAAAAACATTGAAAGAGAGGAAATTACTAGACGAGGACATGGGCTGTTTGAACCCCAGGAGAAATCCAGAGCTCGTTAGTTTTATAATCTAAATAAAAACTTTATTTCAAAATATGAACAATAAACAAAGATATTATTTCATTATTTTATTTGGCCAAGGGATCAACGTGTTTTTGAGGACTTTTTATTTAAAAAAATGAGAAAGTTTTGTGACCTATGTCAGACAATTCTCGGTCATAATTACACACCGACCTTATCAAAAGTTCGCAGACTTATATTCACGTAAACAAGTGAAATCAAAATTTGGCCGGACTGTTTCAAACATTGCGGTAGTTTTGACATGGCAACAAAGAGGGGAAATCGTAAAGGTGTGCAGAACATGTCTATGTTCTTGTTTAATGGGCTTTTTGATAATAAAAAATGAATCACCCAGGAGGGCCATTCAAGTATTATGCTTAGGGGGAGTATCGCGTTTGCGTTTTTTTTGCTGACAAGGGAGAGAAAAAAGGTTAATAATATGATTATGCCTGTTTTTTAAAAGACCAATCCAAAAAAAAAAAAAAAAAAAAATCAAAAGTTTAAAAGCAAATGTTTACGTAAGCGACAGGAGTGACTGCTTATTATCACTGACAAGGCGGAGGCCAACAATTTGCTTATGTAATACTTAAATGGCCTCTTATATTGTATGTATTATCAAAAATAGGAAAATTGTTGGTTGTTAGAGTTCGTTTTCTCTCCCCCTTGGGGGGCTCTTTCTTATTTTTGAAACTGATAATATTATCTGTTTCAAAAATAAGGAAACAGTAGAAACTCACTTTCTCCTTGAGAAAGAGAAAGAGCCCCTAAGGGCATAAACTAAAGAGACTATTTCTCTTTCAAGGATAATGAAAGTGAACTCTAACAAGCGTTTCCTTATTTTTGTTACAAATTATATAATATTTACTGGAGAATAATTAACAGGGTCATATAATAGTAAATAATAAATACTATATGTTTTTTACTATTATTTATTTGTCTCTCCCATCCAAGAGAGAGTATTATTTATTTTTACTTAACAACAAGTGAAATCATTCTCTCTGGGTCTAATGAATCACTTTATTTAGACGATAGATTTGCGATCGAGATAAGAGGATATTTTTAATAGTTATTTCCAAAAATAGCCGCGACAATCCCTGGAGGGAGGTGCACGCGCCACTTCCCCTCGTCTCGCCGTTTCTTGAGCCGTTATAAAAAATAAAAACTTTCAATATTGAATTGCGTACAACTCGCAAACTACGGCCCAAACAAAAACAAAATATAAATAAATGGTTTTATAAATTTTTCAAATTCAAATGTTCCGTACTGTCAGAAACTAAATATATCTCGACTCAAAAAATCTGGTGCGACCATCACACCAGATTTTTTAATACTCTA
>JAKCPI010010412.1:0-13982 GCA_023213315.1 Euborellia annulipes
AGTGTATATCCATCAAAATCTCGACGTCGAATTTTTGTCATGAATTCAATACTTTCTATATATATATATATATATATATATATATAGGTAAGAGGAAGCAATAAGCGATGACGATTTTCGAAAGGTATTGAATTGAATACCAAATTGAGAAACAATTTAATTAAAAAGAGAAAAGAAAATTCTCTCTTTATAACCCCCCCCTCCCCCCCGCAATCGAAAATTCGATATTCCGATATTTATTTTCTGAAAACTCTTTTTCTTTATTTTATTATTAAATAGAAAGTTTCTTTCAAGTCGTCCTTTAAATGATGTGCAAAATCTCTGCCTCTTTTTAATATTTATTAATACACTGGCGTATTTAAAGCAGACTGGTACAAAATGTAAACAAAAAAGGGGAAAGCCTAAAACAATGTTTACAAAGTGACAAAAAGGCGAAGGGGCGCAGCGAGCAATCAACCTGCTTCATTTTAGATAACACGTGTTGGAGCCGTCAATCAAATTGTCTAAGAGTTCGAGATAGGCCTACGGTACATATTTATTCTTTAAATCTGACAGAACAGCCCGCAACACAATCAGAAAGGGCAAATGGGCTCGTTGGCCCTTTAAAGGAGGTAAATAATTATTATTAGGCCTATTTGGATCCCCGTTTATTTAGACCAGCCATCTACAGGCACCCCGTTCCTTTCCTGTCTTTAACTTCTCCTCCTGCTGCGTTTGTTTCTAGCTAGTGAACTAATCCTTCCCTGGTAGGAATTCACAATTGGGCCAAGCCTCGGACCAGGCTTGGCAAATGACAACTGATGCCAACTGGCCCAAGGTTCGGCCAATTGTCAGCATTGGCAATTCCTACCAGGGTTATTCCTCGTTCCTTTTCTCCTACTTCTTCTATGCTAGGGAGGATGTCCTATTGGGGAGGGACTCCCTCAGCGCCGACTGCTTTCAAAGAATGGGGGGATGTCACAACAACTCCCGCACCTCGTCGAGTTGCCTGGCTTGACGTCCACTGAATCCAAAAAATTGGTTTTCGCGACATGCGACATGGACTGTCTGTGTTCACTTTAAAGCATCAAGGAATTGAGCTATGAGGCTGAAATTTTATATTTAAGTTAGGCGCCCTCCTGAGGCGTGAAAATAAACTTTTAATCAAAATCGGCCAAAGAGTACTAGTACTTTACTGATGTACTTTTTCAGTTTCACAAAAAAATCTGGTGTGAAAAGCACAGAACACGACTTTCGATTATCGAAGGTAAGTGTGTTGTGCGACCAGTCACTCCAGATTTTTTAATTGGTTTTTCATCGGGAGAGATAGAATCCAAAGGATTTTCCCCATTCGGGGATTTGAGTATTTTTCCTGTACTTTTCATTACGCCCTCTACAATCTCGAAGTTGGCAAATAGAGCGTGACAGACAGACGGACATAAAGGAGAATCCCAAGAAGGGAAAGAACTCCCTTTGGAGCAATTAGACAATAACGTGGATGACGTAGAGGGCCGAAAACATAAAAAGGCTTCGGTCTAACAAGGGGAGGGCACGACCTTGGGATTTCATTTTGGGATGAAACTTCGGGTGATGATTGTAGACCGTTAGGGGGTTCACCCCTTGAAATAGTAACGCGCAACGCTCAATAGTTTCGGAGAAAATGGCGTTTAAAAAATTCAAAGTCCGCTTATATACTAGTTAGGCTTTTTATATGACAATGGCCACAATAGTCTAGTAGGTAGAGTGTCTACCTACCAAATGGGCGCTTGGGGTTCGAATCTCGGCTCGACTTATTTTTTTTTTTATTAAATTATTTATTTTATTGTTTTTACAATTAAATAAATTTATTATTTAATATTATAGATTATTTATTAATAGAGAAGTTTTTGTGAACGTAAATGATGTTTGTTTGTTTTCCAACTGATCTTTTAAAAAATAATTCATTGTTCTTGTAAAAATTATTCCGCTTTCATTAATTGTGCTAGATGCCGAAAAAATTTTTGTTTTAAATGTTTTTATGATGATTATCATTCAGTCTCACGTTTGTAATAAAAAAAGTATAATGTATAAATGTTTATAATGTAAAATCAAGAATTAAGATTGAAACTTTTTACTTATTAATAGCCTAAATTATAGTATTTTGAATATTAGTTTATTAAATAATAGTATATTTATTTGATAGTTATTTAAAATATTCCTAAATTATGATTTAAAATTTACTTTTTTTGTTAGCAAAATAACACTATAGTTATTTATTAATAAATAATCTATAATATTAAATAATAAATTTATTTAATTGTAAAAACAATAAAATAAATAATTTAATAAAAAAAAAAATAAGTCGAGCCGAGATTCGAACCCCAATCGCCCATTTGGTAGGTAGACACGCTACCTACTAGACTATTGTCGCCATTGTCATATAAAAAGCCTAACTTGTATATGGGTGATTCTTTTACAAACCGTACACTTTCTGACCGACATGTTTTTGATTTGGATGAAATTTTTTTTACGGGTTCTATAACGAAAAAAAAGATAGCCATCCGCGAGGATTTTCTTTTTTCTTTAATATTTTGGGAAATATCGAGGGTCGAAAATGTGAAAATTTGATGATTTTCTGCTTAGACGCTCACTTTTAAAAATTCATAACTCTGCTTCTATTTGAGCTAGAAAAAAACTTTTTTTACCATTTTAAAGCTAAAAGAGTGAACTTTAAGAAAAAAAATTGTTCCACCAAAATTTATTAAAGATTTCACATTGTTATCAACAATTGAAATCTTTAAATCGATTTTTAACAATGGGGCCCCAAATGTATTGCATTTTTATTATAACCATCGCATTCTACGTCGAATTTTATACCGATAACGGTTTTTTAATCGATGGAGAATCAATTAGTACTATTGAAAAAAATCCCGCCAAGTGCTCTCATGCGGTAAAATGACGTCATATCAAAAATAAGAAAAAAAAAGTCCGGGGGCATTGAACCACTCTTTCCAAAACTATATTTAGATTTAATGTAGCTTTTATGGTCAAGTAGCTATCCGTTGCACAAGTAGGGCTATTTTTCGATATTTTTTTGCCTAAAAAATGAGGTTTTTCGAGAAAAAAACCAATTTTGGAGTTAATTACTCGGGATTTTTTTACTTATTCTATTAGAGGTTTTCTTTCTGCACCAAATGACATCCCATTTAGTCTGATCTGATTAGCCGTTCGGAATCTACAGGGGTTTAAACTTTCAAATTAGAATTTACCGCAGCACGGTAAAATAAAATGGTAGGAAAAAATAAATGGTGAAATCTTTAGCTGAAAACTCATTCTTTCTAACCGTATATTTCCCATAATTATACCTCTTAAGACAGAGGAGTTATTCAAGCCGATAAACTTTTCGTTCATGCTCTAGGGCAAGAAAAAAAATCTTTGCACGAAAAAGTTTATCGGCAATTTTTTTCTTAAAGTTCACTCTTTTAGCTTTAAAATGGTAAAAAAAGTTTTTTTCTACCTCAAATAGAAGCAGAGTTATGAATTTTTAAAAGTGAGCGTCTAAGCAGAAAATCATCAAATTTTCACATTTTCGACCCTCGATATTTCCCAAAATATTAAAGAAAAAAGAAAATCCTCGCGGATGGCTATCTTTTTTTTCGTTATAGAACCCGTAAAAAAAATTTCATCCAAATCAAAAACATGTCGGTCAGAAAGTGTTCGGTTTGTAAAAGAATCACCCATATAAGCGGACCTTGAATTTTTTAAACGCCATTTTCTCCGAAACTATTGAGCGTTGCGCGTTACTATTTCAAGAAGTTTACCCCCTAAAGGTCTACAATCATCACCCGAAGTTTCATCCCAAAATGAAATCCCAAGGTCGTGCCCTCCCCTTGTAAATAAAAAACTTCAACTTACAGCGAGGAATAAGTGCAGCGCGCATTTAGGCCTGTCTACATACCTGCAACAAAGGAAAATTCAAAATTAATTTGAAATTGAAGAGATGAAGTGGCTGTTATATTTGACAATAAGAGGATAAAAGAGCAAGCAGCCAGGTAGTTAGTCTCCACGAAATGAAACTCTCTATTGAGGAAACAGTTTCGGTTTTAATGAAATATAACCATCATCAGTCCATTTTGAGCTGAAAGCATTGTTGAGTTAGAAAAATCAAAATAACAAAAGATTATTTGAATATTTACAAACAATATATAACTGATACATACAGTGTGAGCTCAAATGACAAAGCATTGAGTCATATTGCGGAGTTGTCAGTAGATGTGTATTATACATAAATTATTTGTATAAAATACAAGGCAATGCAATCAGCTTATACGAAGCGCCAAGTTTGAGATACAAAATTGTTTTTGTTAATGAGAGATTTTATTTATTACATTTGATATTATAGTAAATATTTTGTACAATGACCTCTTATAGGGTCAGAGGTGATGATGGTATACCGAACTCATGTTTGTTTATTGAAAGGCGATAATCCAACCTAACCCAAGCAAATCCCTCCGAGCAAAAGTATATATACGCTGGGTGATAAGGAATTTGTGCAAAAAAATCTGATAGATTTCAGGAGCATGGCAATCTCCAACTCGTATCCTGCACATTGCATTAACTATGCAATCGAGCGGTACAAACGAAAATATAATTCTGTTAGTGCAAATTTAACACCTACACCGGTTGATCCATCAACCGGTCAAGATAAACAATTGTATTTTTCGTTATGCCATGTTCCTGGGCTCTCAGAAAATATACAAAGAACACTAAAACAGTTTGGAGCACAGACTGCCCTAAAATCACAGACGAGCTTATCTTACTTATTTAACAACAAGGACAAATTTCCCTTCGATAACAAATTTGATGTCGTTTATTTCATCAAATGTTTAGACTGTCCATCACCAACTAGAGGATATGTAGGTCAAACGGGGTGTCATATTAATCAAAGAATGGCGGGTCATAGGAGTAATATCAAGTGTAAAAAAACTTGCACGGCGCTCTGCTCACATTCCTTAGAAAATAATCACAATTTCGACATAGACAATCCGAAAATTCTCCTGCAGATGAATAACACAACGAAACGTTTATTTGCGGAGAAATGCTTCATCAAAGCACTGGGGGACCGGGCAATAAATTTCCAGACTGATTGTGTGGGGCTTAGTAATTTTTATATTTCATTTCTTGATGGCCTGGGAGCCAAGTTGTGTGTGTGAATTAAATAAGTATATAATCTGCTCCATCACCATCTCGAAAATCCCCCTTTTTTATTTATTTTATTGAATATAATTATAGTTGGTGGCAATGTTGTCTTTCAGATAGTTTTTGATTAAAATAAAATTGTAAACAATTTTTAATAATTTTATATTTTTATATAAAAAAATTCGAATATCAAATTTGTGTCAACTCATTGCCATTGACTTTTGCTCGGAGGGATTTGCTTGGGTTAGGTTGGATTATCGCCTTTCAATAAACAAACATGAGTTCGGTATACCATCATCACCTCTGACCCTATAAGAGGTCATTGTACAAAATATTTACTATAATATCAAATGTAATAAATAAAATCTCTCATTAACAAAAACAATTTTGTATCTCAAACTTGGCGCTTCGTATAAGCTGATTGCATTGCCTTGTATTTTATACAAATAATTTATGTATAATACACATCTACTGACAACTCCGCAACATGACTCAATGCTTTGTCATTTGAGCTCACACTGTATGTATCAGTTATATATTGTTTGTAAATATTCAAATAATCTTTTGTTATTTTGATTTTTCTAACTCAACAATGCTTTCAGCTCAAAATGGACTGATGATGGTTATATTTCATTAAAACCGAAACTGTTTCCTCAATAGAGAGTTTCATTTCGTGGAGACTAACTACCTGGCTGCTTGCTCCTTTATCCTCTTATTGTTAATTTGAAATTCAACATGAGTGGAGTATTCATAATTAGAAATAGAAATAGAGAAAGTATTGTAATCGTTTTCGATTTACACCTCCCTGGGTCACGATTACTTCAAAACGCAAGTTGCGGAAATTTGGTGAATGAACTTCTGACACTCAAATTGTGGATCTGAATCAAGTTTCAGAGTGAATACGTGAACCCGAAGTGGAACTTTATCTGCTAGGGTTTTTTGCTTTTGGAATTTGGATTAAAAGCAATTTCTTTTGACAAAGTTGAACTTTTTTCGAAAACTGGGATATTCAACTCATCCTGGGAGTCTCTCTTTGTGGATTATCTCAAATTTTTTTTTTTTTTTTTAATTTTGATTATGAAATTGCATTCATGGTATGGGCAGCTGTTTTGTCATAATGGGTGAAATGGTGAAGGGAGGAGTTAACGATTTGCAAAACATCTGTAGATTGTCCTGAGGAAGATTCTATGTCATTGGAATCGAAATATCTAATAAAACAGATAATACGCAAAAGTATTTATTTTTGGCCGATGTCCTTATAATCAAATTGATCATCCTTACGGCCATCTACAAACAATTCATTCTACAAGTTGACATCAATCTACAATTTTAGTGCAGGTCTTGGGGCAGTTTCTAGGCCTACTTAGGTTTGCATTCTAAAAAATCCTCGAATGATGCAAATATCTAGGCCTAAAGGGCGGTTAGTAGAAAATCACCAAGTTGATGGCGATTGCGGCAAAACAAAAGTGTCCAAGAGTTGTTAATAATCTGGATATATTTTTATTTTTAAAATGTATAGCCTACCTTTAAGACCATGTCTAGGTAAGAGAAAGTACTGCTATAGCTACTTAAAATTAGTGTATAGAAAGAGGGCGAGGGTGGGGGGTTGGGGGGGGGGCGCACAGTTCTTAAAATTTAAATCTAAAATTCAAATTCAATCAAATCTTTTGACTTTTTTCCAAAGTAACAAACAAACAAACAGAAAGCCTGATTGTATAATAAATAATCAACTCAAGTTCTGAAATTGATCTAAAAACTCTGAGTAACACGCTGTTACACACACACACACACACACACATAATTAATTTCAAACAAGAAAGAGTTTGCTCGTTTTCGTGACACTTTTTTTCTCTCTCTCTCTCTTAACCACCCTTAATTATTACTCCCTTGACCTTAAAATGGTACAAATCCTATTTGTTTTTTTATATTTCCCTCTCTCTCTCTCTCTCTTTTTTTTTTTTTTCTAAATCGTGCCCTTTTATTTCCTTTTCCATAAATCATGCAAATTGTGTCGCGGTCGTTTGTAAGGAAAACGTTTTTCTCTCTCTCTGTGTGGGTGTGCAAAGGAGAGGGGAGGAGGGAGGGGGGGGAGGGGGTTTGTATTCATAAGAACTCGTTGCTGTTGCTTGCACTACTTTTGAAGCTAAAATAAAAGTCCAGATGGAAATCCTCTCCTTTTTACCTTCAATTTGGATGGAGAATTTTTAAAAGGTGGAATGGGCGTGGCCTTTGCACCATAGATGGTATATTATTCATTTAACCGAGGATTATTTGAATTAAGCATCAAGTCAAATTTGAAATAAAAAGAAATAAATGTCTTCACTGGGTCGGAATACGAACCCGCGACCCTTGGTACTAATAGCCAGCACGCTAACCACTACACCAAGGCCCGGGTCAAAATTTAGAGTTGTTGACACATTTTGTAAACAAATCTGGTGTGAGTGGTCGTACACTTTCTCATACCTTCGGTAATCGAACGTTGCTTCTCACACCAGATTTTTCGTGTCGACATATATTTAGTTTCCGACAGTACGATACATTTGAATTTCAAGATGTAAAATTTATAAATATGTAAAAATATTTATATTTTGTTACCATGGCATTCTATCTTTCTTATCAAGTACAAGAGTAAAGTGGTCTTCAGAAGATTTCAAGGGCAAAATGAGAATATACATTTGAAAGAGAATCTAAAAAATAATTGATATTTGAATTTTAAACAAAATCGTTGGAGCGAATTTAGAGAAAATCGAAAGAACTGAAAAAGTGCATCAGTAAAGTATTAGTACTCTTTGGCCGATTTTGATTAAAAGCTTATTTTAACGCTCCCGGGGGGTGTTAACTTAAATATAAAATTTGAGCCACGTAGCTCCTTTCTATTTCGTCCAGCGTTTTCGTGAAAAGGCTTCACCTTTTTGCTAATCTTCATTAACATCTCGCCACGGTTCAAACGCTTAATTTGATGACTTTTAGCATTGCAATCTTATTACTTTCTCTTAGCCTATATATGAAATATATAGAAAGAGAAAGTATTGCGATCATGTCAAAAATTCGATGTCGAGATTTTGATGGATATACATGTTTTGAGGTCCCCTGAGTCCAAAAAAGTGGGTCCCGCAAATTGGTCTGTGTGTGTGTGTGTGTGTGTGGCGTGTGTGTGTGTGTGGACCCATTTTTTTAGCATGAAGGAATTGAGCTACCGGATTGAAATTTTATATTTAACTTAGGTACCTTTGAAGAATCTCAAAATAAGCTTTTGAACAAAATCGGCCAAAAAGTACTAGTACTTTACTGATGTACTTTTTCAGTTTTTTTCGATTTTCTCAAAATTCCCTCCAAGGATTTTTTTTAAAATTCATAAATCAACTATTTTTTAGATTCGCTATTAAAATGTATATTCTCATTTTGTGATTGAAATCTTCTGAAGACCACTTTACTCTTGTACTCCATAGAAAAGATAGAAGAAATGGTTGCCATGGTAACAAAATATAAATATTTTCCCATTCTTATAAATTGTACATCTTGAAAATCGAATGTACCCTACTGCGGGAACTAAATACATGTCGACCAAAAATCTGGTGTGACAAGCACAGTACACAACTTTCGATTACCGAAGGTAAGAGAAAGTTGTGTGCTGTGCGCCAGTCACACCAGATTTTTTCTGTCTTTGATTGTTTCGGAGAAAACATATCTCATCTCTCTCTCTCTCTCTCTCTCACTTGCAAACATTATCATCTGTCTCTCCGCCTTCTCTCATAGGCCTAATGTTAATTTCCTATAGGGATTTGTATGTTAATTTCGATTCAAAAGGGGGTCCCCTTTGGAACTTTTTAGGCATTTAAAATTATTTTTTCCAATTCTTATGAAATTTTGTATTTATTTACGATTCTATATTGTGTATAAAATGTCCAAATATGAGATTAAAATTTTGAAAAATAATCATAGTTTATTTCAAGCAGTCAACATTTAAAATGAAAGTTTGAAACTAAGGTGCTATGGGGAACTAAATATATCTCGACACAAAAAATCTGGTGTGACCAGCACGGTGCACAACTTTCTCTTACCGAAGGGTAAGAGAAAGTTGTGTGCTGTGCGCCAGTCACACCGGATTTTTTTGTGATGGGGCTGCTAAATAAGTGGCACGCACCCCAATATTATAAATATTACTTCATATTGTATCCAATTCTCGTTACTCCTTGTTCATTCAAACACTTTTTGCCATTTGCACCACTTAAAATTTTAATGTTTAGATGAAGATGATAAGGAATAATTCCCAAAGAAGAATGCAGCCAAATTTATATCATTTGATTTTAATAAAAATTCTTAATCACTTACTGACGTTTCGGTTCGGGTTTGAACCATCATCGGAGCTGTGATTTATGTAAACAATACATTCAAACTATTATGGTAGTATAGATAGAGCAAATTAATATTATAATATAAAATAGTTGAATATAATCTCAAAATATTTTCATGTAATGGCAGGAAATAGAGCCCAGTACATAGGAGCAGGACGAGACGAGACTTGGGCGATTTGATTGAAATAAATTTGGCTGCATTCTTCTTTGGAAATTATTCCTTATCATCTTGAACATAATACTACAGCTATAACAAATATTCAATGTTTAGATCGCCCAAGCACGCCCATTTTTACCCCTTAAGCCAATTGAATTTTAAAGATGCTTTGGTGCAAATGGGCACTAGTGACCCACGAGCTAGTACTAAATAAAATATGAACAAAATTTGATCCACGTCTCATCCCTGGGCCCTAAAGAATTGCCGAGCGATCGCCAGAGCCGTCGCGACGTTATTCTTTCCCAAAACGCCTGGAGTTAGGCAACCAGAGTGTTAGAAATTAGCTCCTCCTCATAATGCCTATGCGCATGCGCTTAACAGATAGGCGGAGACTTGGCTAATTCTAAATGGCGCTGCACTTTCCAATGAGAACTAGCCTTCGGGGCCAGGGGGGGGGGGGTGCGCCCCTTCGCCCCCAACTAGTTAGGATGCTGAGTCCCTCCTCATTAATAGGACATCCGTCCAGGAAAGCGTGCCTCCAACGGGAATAGACGCCTACATTTTAAAGAAGAATTGATTTATGAAATTTAGTTATAATCATTGGAGCGAATTTTTGGAAAATTAAAAAAAAAGGACCCTACTGAGTGAAAAGCCTGGTGTGACTGGCGCACGGTACACAACTTTCGATTAACGAAAGTAAGAGAAAGTTGTGTATCGTGCGCCAGTCACATCAAACTTTTTGTGTCGAGATATATTTACAGTAGTTTCCCATAGCACCTTAGTTAACTTGACCACCTACTTGTTTATTATTATTTTGGAAAGTTTCAGCCTTCAGAAAACACTTTGGGCTGCGCTTTGTTTTGACAGGTTTAAACCTGCGCTGATGTTGGATTCCTATTTTATATTCTATTTGCTCGGTGTCTAGGCATTTTAAGCTTTCAGAAAATATGAATCTGAACAAACTAGCCCGCAGAAATCTCTTTTCCGTTTTCGTCGCCAGGAATCGAGCAATGCAATGTTTGAGATTTAGAGACGCAAAGGACACCGAATTATCTCTAAATCCGTGTCTCTGAGGATTGGCTTCCTTCCTTCCGCTTCCTCCACCACTTCATTATTCGGGCTCTTTCAGAATTTGGAGAATTTTATCTATTTACTTCTACTCTCTATTAATTAATAGCTCTTTAGGCCGGAATAGATCTGTAGGTTAAAAGTAGTTGCCTTCAGGTGTTTTTAGCAGGATGGAGCGCTGGAGAGGAGAATTGTTTGATTAAAAGCAATTCTTTTTTGGTTAACGACAGGATGCATCTCTTTTCGTTTCGGCCATTTCGGTGGCCTTCATCAGAACCTTTTCTGTCTAGATTTATTAGAATAAAAAGTAAATATATTACTTTTTGCATTACGAAGGGATGGATCCTGTCGTTAACCAAAAAAGAATTGCTTTTTAATCAAACAATTCTCCTCTCCAGCGCTCCATCCTGCTAAAAACACCTGAAGGCAACTACATATTAACCTATAGATAACAGGTGTCACATCAAAAATAGAAATAAAGAAAATTATAACTTTGTTTTTATTACCAAAATTATTTGCGCTCTGCCACGAGTCACACTCGAGTTTTATTGTTATTCCATCTATGTCACAACTAAATAATGTTTTTTTGTCCAAGTTCTTTTTGTTTCGCCCTAACTCCTCCTCGAGATCTTCCGGGTTTTGTTCGGTGTCCAGTTCAGTTACCCTCTTCATTTAAGGCCAGGGTTTCCAAGGGTCAGTCAGCCTCTCTTCTCTTTCCTTATCGATCTCTCTCTGCCCTGGGAAACACCAATTGGTCTGCCTATTTGAAGTTATTGAGATGGCCAAAACGCTGAACCGCAGTTATCATCGCCGGCCCGCAATTGGCATACAGACAAATGTTGCGTGTTTTCTAACGCCTTGCCAGGCAGGTGGGACTCAAACGAATAATCCAATCAATCGATAGCCCTGAAGGATCGCAAAGCCCCGTTTAGAGAATGTTTCCATTCTCTTTAAACTCATAGTCATTGGCCTTGGCTGTATAAAAACAAAATAATCTTCCCAAGGAAAATCTATTAGCTAAACGACGTTATTGATAACAAGCTGGTGTGACTGGCCCTTCGGCAAGAGAAAGTTGTGCGCCGTGCTGTCACACCAGATTTTTTGTATCGAGATATATTTACTTTCCCATAGCAACTTGCATTTTAAATGTTGACTGCTTGAAATAAACTATGGTTATTTTTCAAAATTTTAATCTCATATTTGGACATTTTATATGCAATAGAGAATCCTAAATAAATACAAAATTTCTATGAGAATTGGAAAAAATATTTTTAAATGTATAAAAAGTTAAGGGGGCCTCCTTTTGAATCGAAATTAACATACAAATCCCCATATGGGATCCAAATTGGCTCTATGGAAAGAAGAGACGGAAAGTGAATTTAAAAAATCTGAAATATTACATCAGTAAAGTGTTCTTCAAACAATTTTCACGAAAAATTTCACTGACATACATTTTAAAGAGCATCTAAAAAATAATTGATTTTTGAATTTTAATCAAAATCGTTGAAGCGAATTTTGAGAAAATCAAAAAAAAAAAAAAAAAACTGAACTGGTACATCAGTAAAGTATTAGTACTCTTTGGCCGATTTTGATCAAAAGCTTTGTGTTACGTCCCAGGAGAGTACCTAACTTAAATATAAAATTTGATAAAATTTAAACTTTCGACCGTTGGTTCTCGTTGAAACATTTTGTAAATTAAAATTAAATATACAAATTAAACACTAGGTTATTTGTTTCAAAGGTTTTATTAATTAAAAATTAACACTTGATACGTATTTCGACAATTCCTTGTCATCATCAGAAGTGATTACATTCTAATACTAATATTATTAGAATGTAATCACTCCGATGATGACAGAAATTGTCGAAATACTATCAAGTGTTAATTTTTAATTAATAAAACCTTTGAAACAAATAACCTAGTGTTAATTTGTATATTTAATTTTAATAAAATTTGAATCCTTCATGCTAAAAATCGTTACACACAGATAGCGTGTCTGCACCCTTTCTCTCTCTTCTACAGGTATTACCTTACCATGGTCAATGCTCTGCCGAATTGAAATCCATTATCCCACCCAATGCAACATATACAAGGCATCCCTGTGCTGTCCATCTCTCAACTAACAGAACTAGTCAATTCCAATCTTGCTTTGTCCCGTGATTGAAACAAGCTCCCTGCGTCTATCTGCCCCAAGACCTACAATCTTCAGACTTTCATCTCAACAAGCATTTTCTCAGTTCCCGCAGTTGAGTTCCCCTTTGTTTTTATTTTCTTCCTGGCTGCAGGTGACCACTGGTCATGGTCATTATAGGTCTTCGGACCTTATGCACCCATGCCAAACAAAAAGACAGTCAGTCCAATTTGCGGGATCCACTTTTTTTGGATTCAGGGGACTTCAAAACGTGTATATCCATCAAAATCTTGACATGATCGGCGCGATCACTTTCTCCTTCTAGGCTTATATATTTCATATATAGGGTAAGAGAAAGTAAAATTGAAATTGTTTCCGAGATAAAGAAAAGGCAAGCCGCCGAAAGTAGGAGCTCGGATCAATAGTTCTGTACTCTTTGCGAACCATTTCTTTTATTTAACGCCGATGAGAAAGATGGATTGATAATTGCGCAAATGACAGCATCGCCTTCCGCCTTTGACGAACGTTGTTGCCCCTCTGCGGCGAACCCTCGTCCTCGCCTTTCTAATTAAATCAATATAATAATAACAATCACAGACATCCAGAGCCCAAGCCAAGCTCTCTGATTGGCTAAAAGCCTTTACTTCTACTTCGCCCTTACTTATGTCAATAACAGGCAATTCTTGCAGTGGCACACTCGATGCTAACTGTTAAACTTGAACTCTGTTCATTCTAAGTTACAAGAACTTAGAATTGCCTATTAGAGTTTGAACCCCCCCCCCCTCTGAGGTTAAATCTTGACCAGACTAGATTATAACTTGGAGGAAGGGGGCGGGGGGGGGAATAAATGGTCCATTGGGAAATATCAATTTAGGAAAGTGAAATTAATAGCGAAACTTTTGGTCTCAAATAACAACCTAGAACAAAACATCAGCGGAAGATAGTCATAAGCCACAAAACAATAGTTTCGAGATATTGACAAATTAAAGTTTGACTCAAATCTGTAAATCGGCCACCTAATTTAGAATAACTCTTTATAAAAATCATCATGTCTTAGAGTGCGATTATGTTGGAGCTGCGATAAGCGATAAGAGCGTCGATAAGAGCATAGCA
>JAKCPI010010414.1:0-39271 GCA_023213315.1 Euborellia annulipes
TAGTTGGAAATCTAACGATCCAGAAACCCATATAAGAGTTACTTCTCAATCCATTTAAACCAATTTAATTTATTCAAAATACAAATTAATAGTAGGTTAATAAATCATAAATTATGAGGTAATAAAGCGTAAGCGTATGTTTTGATTTCCTACTTTTAAGCCAAGACCCAACTTAACATCTCTCGAATTCTGATGTCCTGTGGACATAATTCAAAAAACCAAATCCTATGAATGTCCAATACTTGGCCTTAAACAAGCTTCCAAAAAAAAAAAAAAAAAAAAAAAAAAAAATTGAATTGACTCTCCTTTGAGATCAAATTGCTCCTTCTGTGCCTCACGTTGGGAATCACGAGATTATTTTCATTTAATACCCATATAATTAAAGTTCAAAGGCTCTTAAAACTGGGAGCAAAAAAGAGGAACAGAATCTTGGAAATTTTTTGAATTCCCTGAATTTTAAGTAAAATTTGAGGTGTCTATCCTTTCACGTTTAGAAGAAAATTTGAATAGTTGGATTCAAGACTAGAAAAATTGCCAATAATAAAAGAATAATATTAATAAGGAAGGAAAGTCTAATTGATTTTTAGTAAGGAATTTAAATTGAGTAGCTCTATGATGTGATGAAGAAGAGCTAAAAGCTTTAAACAAATTCATTTAAATTCAAGACTGTATTTTTTTTAGTCTTATATTTGTCTTGTATTTTTTTTTTTTAAGAATCAAAAATTTTTTCCATCCTCATCTTAACTATTATTCCTCTCCATCTTGATAGTATGTCGTTGCTAATAAATTATTTTTTTAATCTAATTTTGGACACCAGTTGATATTTTTTGAGTTTATTGTTAATGGGCATACATTTCTATTGTTGTTTTGTTTTGTTGTATTTGTTATTGTATTTAAATTTGTATTGTGTTTGTTGGACCACCGAGGACTGGTGCCTCTAAGCGGGTCGTAATAAATTTATTTATTTATTTGGCTTATAAGCCCACCTACTTATTCTCTAGTAAATTGAAGAGTTAATTACTCTAACCTTCCCCTTATAATCGATAATTAATAATTATAAAAAGGTGACTAATTTTTATTTTATCGGATCATTAATGTAAATATATGATACGTAAAACTTCCCCAATAGATAATACATCAAGTAGTTTTCTTGGATTTTATTATTTATTAATAGTAAAGTCCTTGAACTAATTTTTTTTAATAACCAGCTGTTGGTTTGGTCGGTTAGCCACCATATGACTTTCTCCTCCCGCATTTTTTCTTAATATTTTTTTTTTTATTTTAATGATAATTTTTTCAAAAAGAATGCCATATATCGTGTTGATCGGCATTATACCTGTTATGAGGAGCTCCCACTTATAATAGCTAATATAATTATAAACATTAACCAACATCCATTCCATCTATAGCCTAGAGCATTTTTGGCCTCTCCTCCCTTCCATTCCTCCCCTTTTGCCATAAAAATAACGTTATCCAGAATTAAATTCAAAAAAGGGGCCATAAAACAAGCGAAATAAAATCATAATGGTAATCTAGAACAAAACTTTTTATATAATATCTTAATGAATAATAACAAAATAAATGAGTTAAAAAAACTCTTTTATTATAAAATAAAATTAATATACTAAATTTGATTGTTCATATATCAATCAATTTAACGTAATAAAATATAAATTATAAAAATATTCATGACTTAAGGATCATTATATGATTTACATATTCAATTATTTTATCTTTAAATATGGTAAAAAATAGGAAAAGCCAAAAAGATTTCTGCACTAAAAAGTTATAAAATGGAATGGCATAAGATTTGTAGGAAATTAAATAGCCAATATCACATTAGTAAAATATCAATATATGGTACTAACATTAATTAAAACTTTATTTATGTACACGTAGGATATAATGACCAGGAAGATAAATTTTCATTGAAATTTCCTGATTTCCTGTTTAGAATCATGATTACATTTGAGTAAAATAACAATATAGACTTTCATATCTGCAAAAATTCGATTTTGAAGGATGTACCCTAGAATTTGTTTTGAGGTCCCCTGAATCCAAAATAGCGGTTTCCGCAACATGGTCTGTCTGTCTGTGTTCAATTTAAAACATGAGGGAATTGAACTACGAGGTTGAAATTTTATATTTAAGTTAGGCACCCCTGCATGGAAATAAGCTCTTGAACAAAAACGACCAAAAGGTACTAGAACTTTACTGATGTACACTTTTTCATTTTTTGAGATTTTCTCAAAAGTCGCTCTAACAATTTTGATTAAAATTCAAAACTTTCAACTATTTTTTAGATTCTCTTTAAAATGAATATTCTTATTTTGCTCTCAAAATTGTTTGAAGGCCACTTTACTCTTTTACTTCATAGGAAAGATAGGAGAAATTGTTGCCATGGTAACAAAATATATTTAAATATTATTCAATGTTTATAAATTTTACATGCCTTCGGGGCTTGGTGTAGAGGTTAGCGTGCTAACCTCGTATACCAAAAGCCGCGGGTTCGGACCCCCAGGCAGTCCGATGATTTTATTTAAGCCATTTGGATACCAAATGGCTTAAATAAGAATGCCTGGACCCCCAATATATATAAATTATTAATACAACGGTTATCGTTAAAGTCATATATAAGTTGCCGAAAAGACTGTGAGAAGGTGTGTGTGTGAATAAGAAAAAAAGTGTGAATGTTTAAAAAAAAATTTACATCTTGAATTCTAATATATCGGCGGAAACTAAATATATCTCGACACAAAAAAAATCTGGCGTGACAAGCACAGAACACAACTTTCCATTTTGAAGGTAAAAGAAAAATATGTGCTGTGTGACCAGTCACGCCAGATATTTTTTTAAATTTTTTTAAAGTGTTTTTCGGCATCTGAACCCATTTAGACCCCATCCCTATTTATTTCAATTGATTCGTATTCAATTCACTTTGAAATACATTTTTCCGCCCGGGATGCGAATTCTTGACCTCCATTACCAGAAGCTAGTTATTAAAACGTTAAAATAGAAGAAAGTTTATTTGAAATAAAAGATAGAATTCACTAATATTATTTACGAAATGGAATTAAAATATGGCAAAATATTAATTTAATTTTTCATATTTATTTGGGAGACTCCCACCTTAAGAGTAGGAAGGAAAAAAGGAATAAGGATTAGGGAGTAGCAAGGAATAACAAATATATTTTGTTTCCTGTCGGGCCTATACATGTAAAATAGTGTTTTATTATAGCTCATTGAACTGAGAAATATGCATAGAGAAACTTCCCCGCCCTTCCTCTTTGGAAAAGTATAATAAACAGTAACATTTAGCCCTCTAACAGAGAAAAAAATAAATAAATTTTAAATTTATTAAATAATACTGTAGTAATTTCATTATTTTTATAAGTTAACTATTGTTTAAATGTATTATTAGAGTTTTTAATTACAGACCACATTTGTTATTAATTATTTATTAAAAATATCGGGAATTCGGGAAATCCCGCCTAGCCAGGGAACTGCGCTCGCTGGAACCTCTTGCTCACCTTCGGCGAACAATTTCCCGCCTACGGTAGATAGAAAGTAATAAAGAGAAGGAGAAAGTGGGCGTGGCCTCGCCAAGACTTCGGCTAATCTCGCCTTCATCCGCCTTCGCTCGGGCGCTGGGAACGCATTTCTGTTAGGAACGCGTTTTTGTTACGTTACATTTTCTCCCAATTCGGCTTATGTAAGCCGCGTTAAAGAACTTAGTTCCAAAAATGAATTGGTTGAGGGCCTGTGTCAAACAATGTGTAAGAATTATTTTAAAATTTCAGAGAAACAGGGAACAGACGTGCGAACTTTTAATTAATTTTCAAAATTTATTTATTTTGATGTTTATTTCAATGCAGCCCGTTTGGGCTTTTTTTATTTTGTTAGCGATAGTATCTTTTCATTTAAAGAGAAAATAGTTTTATTAATTAGATAAAGAAGATTGATTTGGCGAATTTTGTTAGTGGATTGTGCATTTTTCTCATAGTCGGGTGTGTCTGGGCCTTTTTAGGGACCCTTTTGGTTAAACAACGAGACCCTTTTATTCGTTTTTACTGGTTGAGAGAGAATCAGTTAACTTCGTTAATGGCTAAGAGGAGATAATTTTTTTTCTTTCTCTCCACGAAGCGAGTTTTCTTTTCGAGTTGGTGATCTTATCACCAATTGAATAATTTAGTCAATCTCTCTGGTTTCTTTTTTTGACATTTTGCGCTCGATATCTCGCAACAACAACAATTTATCTTTCGCGATGCCTAACGTCGTGCTTTATCCCGCTGAATCTTCTTTATAGAGATAAACAAGAAATATTACCAACACTTTTTATAATTAAACACGCCATAATTATTATGATTTTTACTTTCTCGTATATGAAGTATATAAAAAAAATATTTCAATCGATTTTGATGATATTCTTGATGTTTTAGACCTCATTGATAAAAAAAAAAAAATTGGAATTGTCTAGGCCTATGTGTGTGTGTGAATCTGGTCAAGATTACTTAAAAATGCTAGCAGCCAGATTTGGTTTATAATTCTTATATTAAAATTTTAGATCTTTGTCAACTCTTCGAGTAAATATGCCAATCGGAAGTAAAATTTTAACTAATAAGCTTTTTCAAAAATTTTGAAATTTGTAATTTTTTTGTCATATTACGCAGGGGAACAAAAAAGACCTTTTCTTTGTATCCTTTAGGCGCTTTGCCCTCTCCCCAACAGTAGAGCTCATAGGAAATAACTTATAACTATTTACATACATTTAATCATAATTTCGCTAATAATTAATAGATCTTCACGGAAGATTTTCGGAAAGCTAAAGATTTTTGCATTCAGAGATGGGTTATTTGGGGTGTCCAAATTAAAAAAAAAAAAACTGAAAAAATTTAATTTTTCTAAAGTTTTAGTCCTGTTTTGACCACTAAATCACCTCCGATTGGACTGAAACTTTATATTCCTATATAATTCATCTATCTGCATATTCTTAAGGGGTAACGCCTTAAAAAAATCTAGGTAATTCACAATTAGAACCACTTTAAAGATGTTGATGAGAGAAGTGGCTGTTCAACAATAAGAATGATAAACATGAAGAGAGAATGTCAGCCAAAAGAAGAGCCACTATCGAATAAAAATCTCAATTCAGAAGACGTTTCGGTTTTAATGGTGTATATCGTGAGATTGCCAATAATCTCTTAAGGACTGATGAGGGATTTATTATAGTAAATCCAAAACGTCTTCTGAATTGAAAGGCTCTCCTTTTGGCTGACATCCTCTCTTCCTGTCTATCATTATATTAAAATTTAATTTTCTCTACAGCTCTACAACTAGATGTGATGAGGAATAATTGATGGCATTGTTTGGAATCAGCGCTACCAAAATGCCCATAAATAGCTTCGAATACCCCGGCAACAAAATCACTATTCCCCTCTGCTATGATAAATTACACTATTTTAAAAAATTCTTACTCTTTCACTTTTTATGAAAATTGAATAATTTTTGAGATAAACAACGAAGAAAAAGACCCTTCCCGGCATTGATTATCTCAAAAACTATTCAGCTTTCGAAAAAACGTATGTTGATAGAGATCTACAAAGAGTAAAAACTTTTTAAAATAGTGTAGTAAAAAATTAAAAAATTTATTGAAAAAACTTATCAGGTAAAGTATTATTTCCGGTTGACGTATTTACTCCAAACGTTGATAGAGATCTACAATTTTAGTGTAGGATAATCACGCATTAATAGAGTATACGAGAAAGTCCAAAGTAAGTCATTCACATATTTTTTTATAGGCGATGAAAAATAATTTGGACTCCATTTTGAATTTGTTTGTATGAATTGAGTATGAATTAAATTTAAAAAGGTAACAAATAATTTGTTTCGTCTTTTCAAACGAAAGTAAAAATAAAAAAGCAAAGGACCATTAACGATCCAAACAATATTTCTTTTTACGTCAAGTGACTCATCAAGAAACACAATATCATGTTAATAACAATAAGAAAAATTGAAATTATTTTTTAAACCTATCCCTATGATTATGCAATTTATAAATTCGCGAATGAAATAATCATTAGAAAGTAATTAATTAAAATTATCTCGTTAGTTTGTAGTGGTGATTGAAGGTATAATGCTTAAAATTTTCCAAGGATGAATTAATACTAAATTTAAAAAACACATTATAACTAAACTGTTTAATTAATTTTTTCCGGAATATTATTATTATTTCCTGTGGAAGAAAAAGGAGGCCATTTGTTCTTAACTAATTTGAACATGTGCGAAAGATCTATAAGGAAGTTATAAGAATTTAATAATATAAAAAATTTTTATTTAAAACAATTTTTTTTTCTCAATTGAAATAGCTAAATTAAATTTTTTTTTTTTTTAAGTGGTTGCCTTGACTATGACTAAAGATAGATATCCCAATAGATAAGGCCAATAATATCCGAATTGGGAATGTTTATCATAATAAATAAGTATTGAGTTATAAAAAAAAGCGAAATAAAAAGTGCATTTATTTAAAGGAAAATAGAGAGTTGCGTGAGAGGCTCAGCCCCTTGGGTTTGCAAGACTTGTTTTTTGAAAATTTTTTAAAAAATAATACAAGGAATTTAGTGAGTAGAAAAATAAATATAGCGAAGTAGAGGGGATGATTAAAAAAAATTTATATAAATAAAAAATAAAAAAAAAAAACCATGGCCCAACTGTTTAAAAAATATTTGAGGCTAGAAATCGAGGGCACAATAAGATTATACATTTAAATTGAATCTAAAAAATAATTGATTTTTGAATTTTAATCAAAATCGTTAGAGCGAATTTTGAGAAAATACATATGCATTGTGTTGTGTTGAAAAAGTATATCAGTGAAGTTCTAGTACTCTTTGGCCGATTTTGTTCAAAAGCTTCATGTCACGTCCCAGGGGGGGATTTAACTTAAATATAAAATTTCAGCCTCCTAGCTCTTTTCGTTCTTGAAATATTATGTTGACAGGCACACAGACAGACCATGTTTGCGATAATCACTTTTTTGGACTCAGTAGACCTCAAAACGTGTATATCCATCAAAATCTCGACATCGAATTTTTGACATGAATCCCAATACCTTCTCTATATATTAAAATATATATATATATATATATATATATATATATAGAGGTAAGAGAAAGTAAAAAAATAACAAAAAAGTTAATTTAATATATGATATTTTATATAAATAATTAACAAATAAATTTTTAAAGAGGCCCCCTAAAGCCGAAAGCGTTGTTTCCAGTTGCTTCCCTGTAGTTGCCACTGATTATAGTGCAAAGTACTATAGTAGACATTTTTGTACTTATTAATTGAAACTGGCGACTTAGTAACTACACCAGTGAGTAGGGATAGTGTCTATCTTTACTTTTAATAAAAAATATTTTAGTCATTTCTTTTTATAGATACTGCATTCTGGACCCGAAGCTCCCTTTTAAAATATTAATATTTATGACTCCCTTTCTCGCTACATTTACACAAGTTATTTTTAATAGGATAAAGAAAATAGATTTTTTTTTTAATGAGATTCAAATTTTCGTTAGTGACAAAGATTTAAAAAAAAGTTTTAATTATTTGAAAGTAATGGGGATTTTATCAGTTTAGTAAAAAAAAAAAAACTGTTTTAAAGGGACAGCAAAGTCCCTAACGCGGAGATAATTTCTATAACCAACAAATATATAATATTAAGAGTTAATGCAAATCATGACAAAAATGACTCATGTTCAAGTTATGTTAGACAACTCATGGGCTACCTGAATGAGAGGAAAAAAAATTAGATTGAAATTTACCTAAAATTCCACGTTCAATTTTTACATTCTCTTACCTATATGTATATGTTAATATATACAGTATAGAGAGAAAGTATTGGATTCATGTCAAAAATTCGTTCTCGAGATTTTGATTGATATACACGTTTTGAAGCCCCTGAATCCAAAAAAGTGGTTTTCGCGACATGGTCTGTCTGTCTGTGTGTGTGTTTGTGGGCCTGGGTTCAATTTAAAGCATGAAGGAATTGAGCTAGGAGGTTGAAATTTTATATTTAAGTTAGTCACCCCGGTAGGGTATGAAAATAAGCTTTTAATCAAAATCGGCCAAAAAGTACTAGTACTTTACTGATGTACTTTTTCAGTTTTTTTTTTTTTTCGATTTTCTCAAAATTTGCTCCAACAATTTTGATTAAAATTCGAAAATCAATTATTTTTTAGATGCTCTTTCAAATGCATATTCTCATTTTGCCATTGAAATATTCTTAAGACCACTTTACTCTTTCACACGAAAAATCTGGAGTGACAAGCACATAATACAACTTTCGATTACCGAAGGTAAGAGAAAGTTGTGTGCTGTGCGACAGTCACACCAGATTTTTTTGAGAGTCAATCATAAAGAGTGTTAAAAGTCCTACTTTAAGCATCGTAGTAGCGGTTTTGGGGCCAATAAATTTTGATGTAAAATTGTAGGGCGCAAACGATCTCGGGGGTTGGTTGTGTCTACAAATATTCTTTAGTGATTCCATTCCCAATAAAAACAAGTAGCTGGACAGCCCCCGTCATATAAATAATAAAAAATATACAGTAGATTTTTTTTTTCTGCTGGTGAGCAGCATATAAAGTTACAACTACAAAAAAAAAATCTGGTGTGACTGGACAGCACACAACTTTCTCTTACCCTTCGGTAAGAGAAAGTTGCGCACTGTGCTGGTCACACCAGATTTTTGTGTCGAGATATATTTAGTTTCCGATAGCACCTTAGTTTCAAACTTGCATTTTAAATGTTGACTGCTTCAAATAAACTATGGTTATTTTTCAAAATTTTAATCTCATATTTGGACATTTTATACACAATATAGAATCGTAAATAAATACAAAATTTCATAAGAATTGGAAAAAAAAATTTTAAATGCGTAAAAAGTTCCAAAGGGGACCCCCTTTTGAATCGAAATTAACATACAAATCCCTATAGGAAATTAACATTGTTTCTATGCGAAGATAAGGTGGAAAGGGAATTTAAAAGAGTAGAGAGAGACGATAATGTTTGCAAGTGGGGGAGAGATATATATATATGTTTTCTTTGAAACAATTAAAGACACAAATAAAATAAAAATAAATGGGAATTTAAATAATAATTGATTTTTAATCTAATAAAAAAAAAAAGATTTAAATTCCGTTACCATGGCAACCATTTCTATCTTTCCTATGAAGAACAAGAGTAAAGTGGTCTTCAGAAGATTTCAACTGCAAAATGAGAATATACATTTTAAAGAGCATCTAAAAAATAATTGATTTTTGAATTTTAAAAAAAATCCTTGGAGGGAATTTTGAGAAAATCGAAAAAAACTGAAAAAAGTACATCAGTAAAGTACTAGTACTTTTTGGCCGATTTTGTTCAAAAGCTTATTTTGAGCGTGTGGGAAGGTACCTAAGTTAAATATAAAATTTCAATCCGGTAGCTCAATTCCTTCATGCTAAAAAATCTGTCCACACATACAGACACACACACACACACACAACATACATACATACACACACACAGACCAATTTGCGGGACCCACTTTTTTGGACTCAGGGGACCTCAAAACATGTATATCCATCAAAATCTCGACATCGAATTTTTGATATGATCGCAATACTTTCTCTCCTATATATTTCATATATAGGCTAAGAGAAAGTAAAAAATTAGTTCATCTGGAAATAATGTATAACGTTGTTACGTCAAATTGCATCATAGTAAAACTGGCGAAATACGCGTATTATTAAAGAAGTATTCCAAATTTTTTTGACTTATTAAGATGATTTGCAAATTACGAAAGAAGTGGATTTAAGTTGGGAAAAGCAAATGTTAATTTATTAAAGTGCAAACCTTGAGGCGTGAATGTCAACTTGGACAAGAATCGCTTTATGGGGTGAAATAAAAATGCACCAGCAGCTGTCCACAATGACCGTGTCTACCTGAGACCTTCGAGCTACTGTAAACATCTCCCTTCCATTGCTATCCATATTCTTAAAGAGACAATCGACCTATTACGTTGAAATTCCGATCGTTTTTATAGAATTCATGGGAAAGAAGTAAAAAATAAATTACTTCATGAAGTGAAGAATAAAGATAAAGTAGGATAAAAATAATATAATGATCAAAAGAAAAATAATTATCTTGATTTTATATATTGTAATAATATTGTCACAGTATAACAGTTATAGTGTGAATAATTAAATTTTCATATAATTTAGACTTAGCATTAACCATTTTCAATCACTTTTTCTGTTTTTTTTTTCGGTCATTTAGACCAGTGCTTCTTCAACCTTTAGAAATCGCCCCTTTTAACCTAAGTCAATATCTCACGACTCCCCCTATATATATATATATATTTTTTTTAATTCCGACAAGAGAATATAAAACCAAATTTTAAATAGAATTATATTTTCTAAATTTTATAATAATAATCCAAGTATTTAAACTTAGTTAATTTACATTTGCGACTCATCGCGACCCCCTGCAGGTAATCCATGGCCCCTTAGGGAGCCGCGGCCCATTACTTTAAGAAGCACTTATTTAGACACCCTAGTTATTTAGTTAAATTAAATGTAGTTTGGAAAAATTTCATCGATCGTGACGAGAAGCGAACCCTTCTCCACTAACACCATAAGTGAAACTTCTGTTTTCTTCTTTACTCAAACCCCCCCCCCCCCATGGGATCCAAGCCATGACCAGATATTTAAGCTCTATAATGCAAATTATATTTCATTTCAACACACACAGTAAGAGAAAGTAAAATATAATAATTTACTCCAGCTAAGAAATTAAAAAAAATGATTTATAAATAAGGCCTACCCTAATATAATCTTAAATTTTTCAAATATTTGAAAAAATTTTCTTGAACCCCCCTCCCCCAATTAAAAATTCTGACTACGGCGTACTATACTTTGATAAAGATTATTTTTAAATACTTTACTTTCATTCCGCCCAAATATAGTATAAATTTTATAAAATGCCCATGAATGACTCGAAGAGGATCTTTATTGATTTGGTTTTGAGGGTGGAGACCGAAAGGTCAGTTTTGGCTAATATTTAAAACCTTCAAATTTAGATAAGATAAAATTTGTAAAATATTATCCTCAGGTATTTGGAGAGGAGAAATTGAGTAGCTGGAAACACTTTGATTCAACAAAAAGAAAAAATAAAACAAAAATAAATTCCTTCACCTACAATAACAAGGAAATGATAACTATGAAGTTCAATCAAAATACCAAAAATAAATGATTTTCATTATAATTCCAATATTTTTTAAATTTGATTTATTCAAATTTTATTGTATTAGAAAAAGTTTAAATGAATTTCATTTAAAATTTTTCTGAAATGGAATTTATTTATATAGGGAGATAAAAGTTTATACCCCCTTTTAAGTGATTTTATATATTTCCAGGTGCAGATAATTAATAGCTTATAGGAATCAAAGGTTAGTGCACACTCCTAGTGTAGGTAAGTTTTAGGCATAATAATTTTGGAATGTAAATTAGGGAGAGCATATTTTAGTGAAATAAATATTTTTTTTTATTTTTCAAAAGCTTTTATTGTAGGTTACTATCAGTAGGATTTTTGTATAAATGCTATATAAAAGAGTTATACGGAAAACCTTTTTGCATCTTGCATTCTTAGTTAGAAATATTAATTAAATAAATAAATAAAACTTGGGAAAAGGCTTAAAAAGATATTTCTGGTTCACCTAAAGAATTTAGTATCTATCAAATTATACAGTATAAAGAAGTTTCTCTATCTAAAATCTTAATTAGTAATATAAGAGTTGCTTATGATCAGGCAACAATTCAAATCATCCCTTTTTAAAATTAAATATAAAGGTTTGTTCTGCTTGTCCACCCGGGGCTTTCTTTAAACCTAATAAGAAGTACTATCAACTGCTTAAGATAAATATTTGCCTATTTTAGTATTTTTAGATAAAATTCTAATCCACTTTAAAACATTTTTATCATGTATAATTAGCCTAAGTTAAGGAAAAAAAATATATTCCAATTGAATGTTACGGGGGTTCAACTCCCTCTTTGAAATTTCAAAAAATAAATGAATAATATAAATAAAGAAGAGTGTTAAAATTTCAAACAATATTGAAAATTATAAAAAAAATATTTCTTATTGAAAATGTATTCATTTGGGAGGAAAGGAAGAGGGGGAAGGGCTGAACCCCCCATCCAGCTAAATTTCCCACTTAACTAAAGACACTAACAAAATGTTCCTAATCTCTCTTACTCTCCTCCCCGCTCTATCAGTCTATGAGAGCAGCGGACCGCTTTAACCCCATGTTTTTTTACAACTAGAGTTCGAATCAACATGCATTTAAAAAAATGGAGAATGCATTTAAAAACACCGAAATATGTACTTAAAGTTCCTTAATATCTAGATCAGGCAAGGATAGCTTTAAACACACTTAGGGTCGGTTGCTTCACTTCTAGTTAACTACCAAACTACCTATAGCAAATCTTCGATATAGTAAACAAGAATACGTTTAACTTTCGAGTTAAAAAAATGAGTTTTTTCACATATAATTAAATTGGCTATTTGAGATTAAGAAAAGTTAGCAACTTAATAAAGACATTTAAAAAAATCTGGTGTGACTGGTCGCACAGCACACATCTTACTCTTACCTTCGGTAATCGAAAGTTGTGTTCTGTGATTGCGAATGAGAATATACATTTTAAAGAGCATCTAAAAAATAATAGATTTATGAATTTAAACAAAATCGTTGGAGCGAATTTTGAGAAAATCGAAAAAAACTGAAAAAGTGTATCAGTAAAGCCTATAGTACTCTTTGGCCGATTTTGTTCAAAAGCTTCGTGTCACGTCCTAGAGGGATGCCTAACTTAAATATAAAATTTCAACTTTCTTGCTCTTTTCGTTCTTGAGATATTTTGTTCTTAGACACACAGACCATGTTGCGAAAACCACTTTTTTGGACTTAGGGGACCTTAAAACGTGTATATCCATCAAAATCTCGACATGGAATTTTTTAAATGAAATCAATACTTTCTCTATATATTAACATATATAGAGGTAAGAGAAAGTAAAAATTTATTGCTCTGTAGAACCAAAAAATTCAAGTTCTCCAAATATGCATTTATATGCCAGTAACCTCTATAATAATGCAAAATAATGAAAATAAAAAGAAAGGCAATCCATTATATACAAAAACCGAAACATACTTATAACTTATGAGCGACTAAAATATAAAAACATCCAATCAAAATCCAATCCTATTTAAAGCAAAGTTAATAATTAATCTAAATAAAATCCGATAGAAAATTTGTAAACACAATAAAAACTTTTTAATTGAGATTAGAGAATATTTATTAGGGAAATGGTTACAATTTTCTTTTAGAAATTGTCGCTCCGATAATTAAATTGGTAGTTTTTATTGTCCCTTTTCGATTTTGCAACATTTAAGTGCCGATTAAGTTCAGTTTCTTGGCGAGACGTGCAATTTTTATGGCTTCATAAAATCCCTCAGGAGAAAGAAGAGTAGAATAGAAAAGCAGAGAGAGGAAGAGAAGAGAATACTACATTTGCCTCTTTAATAGCAGATAAGATGATTAGTTAAATTTTTTATAGCCATCGCTAGTTTTTTGCAATCAGCTTAATCGAATGCTCTTTTGATAACAATTGTATCCACCTAAAAAAAGAACTAATTAAATGGAGAATGGAATTGTATCTGCCAGAAGGGAGGTTAATTAAAAAAAAAAAGAGATGAGGGGGCAAGTCAATTTTATAGTTCTTCCTTAACCCAGTAGACCTCTATAACAAACAGGAATGAAGGAAGCTATGATGAGTAGGAGTCAAAAAAACGATGCAAATCAATGTCCATTAAAATTTTGACAATTTTGCTCATTGTGAATTTTCAATTTATAGTGGTCAGTTTTGAAAGTTCAAAGATGTATAGACAAAAGTTCTGGTCTGATGTGCGTTAAGCATACCAGATTTTTTATTACCATTTATTCTATTTATTTCTTCCCTATGAAATACAAGAATGCGTGTTTCAAACAATTTTGAGAGCAACATGAGAATATACATTTTATAGAGCATCTAATTGATTTATAAATTTTAATTACGTAAAATCGATAAAGAGAATTTTGAGAAAATCGAAAAAACTAAAAAAGTACATAAATAAAGTACTATTATTCTTTGACCGATTTAATTCAAAATCGTCGAGAAGCCTCCTATATGTAAGCTTAGCTTAAGTATAAAATTTGGGAATCGGAAGTTTTTAAGTTATTTAGTTAGCATACATTTTTTAATATTTCACTTTAAATTCATTGAATTTATTGTGAAAAAAACTCAAATTCAAGCTAATAGGGAAATCCTCTCTTTTAATGGCAATTTTAAGAAAAGCAATAAAATAGGCATTTGAAAGCAATAAAATCTCTTTCATAGAAATTTAGGTAAATGTTTTGATATTTTAACTGGAAATGCTCTTCTGAGAATTTAGGATTTTTTATCAATAAATTTAATCAATTTCAAATGAAATCTCAAATAAAATATCAAAAAATGAAAATTACTCAAAAACAAAAAAAACTCTCGATTCCCAAATTTTATAGTTAAGCTAAGTACACATGCCCCACGCGTCTTGAGGGATTTCAATCAAATCGAGGAAGAGAACTAGTACTTTACCGATGTATTTTTCTAGTTTTTTCGAATTTTTCAAAATTGTCTCTATTATTAAGCTTATTAAAATTCATAAATTAATTATTTTTAATTAGGGTGTGCCGCCGGGAGTCTTCTTCTTAATTATTTTTTAGATGCTCTTTGAAATGTATACACTCATTTAATCCTCAAAATTGTATGAAGATATATGTTTATAAATTTTACAACTTCAATTCTGTCAGAAACTAAATTTAGTTTCTGCAGAAGTGTCGAATATAGATTAATACTATATGTCGACACAAAAAATTAGCTGTTCACAACTTTCAATAATTGAAGGTAAGAGAAAGTTATGTGTTGTGCGACCAGTCACACCTGATTTTTTGTGTCGACATATATTTAGGTTCTTATAGTAGGTCCTACTTTAGATAGAATTAAAGATGTAAAATTTATAAACATAAACATTGATATATTTTTAACTTTGCCCATCAACCGTAGGTTGGACAGGTAAAGTTAATGTAATCGTAAAAAAAATCGAAATTTTTCTGAAGCTGCCAAAATGCGTTTTGAGGTCCCCTGAATCCATTTAAGTAGTTTTTGGAATGATGTCTGTGTGTCTGTGTGTATGTCTGTGGTAATATTTTTCGTCAACGAAAACTCAAAAACTATTCACCCAATTGTTTTGAAATTTTGCACACATAAACTAGAGGTAAAGGTCAAGAACTGAAAAGCTTTTGGTGAACATCGGACCTTTAGAGGGCGCTCTAGAGGGAGGGCCAATATTTTTTTCTTGCATAACCTATAATTTTTTTTATATATTCAGAAACTAGACTTTCTCCCGAGTAAAATGATATATAATATTTGTATCCTAATTTGTCATAAATTTGTTAAAAAATCATTTAAATTCCAAAATTGTGCATAGCAACAGAGCAAAATCAAAACAAATCAACAAACGCGTTGCGTTATTTCTTTGAATAATGGGGGGGGGGGGGGCAAAGTTGTGCGCTCGGCTTAGCCCGACCCTTTATTTTATTTCAGTTCAAATTGTATGTTACAATACTAGAATTTCTTTTCTGGCCATATATAGTATGTTCAAATTAATTATCAAAATAAATTAAATTCACTTGTTTTTTAAATTTTTTTCAAATACAAAAGTCATTGTAGTCCCAGTTAATTTAGTTCTACGTGAAATAATTATATAAATTGTTGTTTTGGAGAATGTCAAATTCCAACGAGTCAGAAAATCGGAAACGGATGTTTTGATTAACTCTTCTTATCTGTATCAATCATCAAGGGAAGAATTTAAATATATAATGTCAATAGTTTTGTCCTTTTCAATGACGTCATATCATACCACCGTGAAGCAAGTTCTCTCCCCATCTTTCTCCCTCTACTCTCTTTCTTTTTGAAATTTTTTTTTTTTTTAAACCGTTAAATTTAACACGTGTGGGTGCCCATTATTTTCGTGGCCTTTTTTTTCTGTCGTTTTTGCTACTTTTTTTTGTTAAACTCTGTCCCTTTCTTTGCGATTTTTTTCTATTATTCGTTATGTCTATTTTCTTTAGGCCAAGATGAATCTGTAAAGAAGGAAGTGAAATTGGATTCTTTAAACGAGACAGCGATTGTTAGATAAAGAAAATGTACCTGAGGAAGGATGGATTAGTAGCGAAATTTAAAAACAGGTAATTCTTTTTAAAATTGACATGACGTCATTATTGAGTGTGTAGAAATGAATCTCTTTGATCTCTAGGATTAAGATCAAGGTGAGTTGAAACCAACTTTAGGTTAATTGCCAATAAAAGTTACATTTCCTAGATTGTGTAATTAACTACTCTCTCTCTCTCTCTCTCTCTCACTCTCCTTTACGTTCTATTAAACAAAATCAAAACATTCGATCTCTACTTAAAGCTCTAAAAATATTTATATTAAGATAGACTAAAATTTTTTTTTAGATAAACCATTAAATAAAAGAGATTATAACTGTGTAATTTTATATACTGAAGATTAAATCTAAATTTTATTAATAATAATAATTAATCAAAGTATATATATCAAGCAACTTCCGCTAGTCTAATCATTATGCATCTTTTTTTTTTTTTTTTGAAACGGAAGTTTTTATCTAATGCTAGTGACATTGTGTGAATTAAAATTTTTGGGAACACAAATTTTACTTTCTCTTCCCTCTATTTATAAGAGTAATAGTTTTGTGTATATTTCCTTCGATAATTATAAGAAATTTTCAACAATCGCAATTTTCCTGGCCTTAATTTTTTGAGTTTGAATAAGGAGTGAATATTAAAAAACTAAATAATTGGTTGGATGACGCAAATTAAGAGTATGAAGGGAGTTTCAGTCATAGGCGTAGACACGGGGGTTTGGAAATTCAACCCCCCCCCCCCCCACCCATCAAACATTTCTGGTTACGTCTGTGGACTGAGTTGTTAACTATTATAAGAATATCCAGATTTTTTATTAACAAATGTGTTGAATCATATATTTTAATAAATATTTGTATCGTTCGAAATACAAGGCGCCAGAAGCCGAAGACTTTAAAAAATTTGGTGTTCGCACCAGATTATTTGTGACGACATATATTTTTTAAGGTCTTTTTCGATATCTAAGACCATTTAAACCTCCACCCCTATTTATTTCAAATGATTGGTAGTAACAACATTGTATCGTGTTTTTAATAATTAACACTTTGAATTTGTCAAAAATTTATATATCAGCATATTTAAAAATAAATTAGAATTGTAAAAGTTGTAATTATTACTCACCAAATGATGGAGTTCTGGTGTAAAACTGCGCAGCGTGGAGACTCGGAAATGTTGACTGGATCGGCTACTCAAGCCTTACTAAACGAATGCTCCAAAGATGATTGATAGGTTTGAAGCCGTTCTGGACCTGTTAAAACAAGAATCAAAACTTATAGAATATTATCTATTAATATATATATGATGATATAGCTAATACGGTATGTGTGTGAAGTAATGCAAATATTAAAAAATATTCTTTATTTTAATAATTCATTAACTAAAGGGAGGGAAAGATTCTATTTTCTCTCTGAATATCTACTGTATTAAAGAAAAACTTTTGGATACCAATCAATTGAAATAAATGGGGACGGTTGATACACAAATTATGAAATAAAAAATGAAAATTTATTGAAAATTGGTTTAAAAAATTAATTTACAAATTTATTATTTAGAATTATTAAAAGAGCGAATTAGAAAGATAATTAAATAAAAAAAAATAAGGATCGGTTTCCGAAACTAATCTCAAGATTTTTTTGGCCCCAAATCACCTTTCACGTGGGAGGTGAGTGAGATGTTTTTTTGCTAAAATATAATAATAGGTGGTATCTATGTCCTCAGGCATAAAATCTATTTGTTTTTTTTTTTTTGCGAATTCATCGAATAAAAATCTCGAAAACTAAATAATTATTTAATATTAGATAAAAAAAAAAAATTTAGAAAAGTCAAAAATGAAATGGAATAAAAAAAAAATTTGGAGGATGAAAGAGCAAAAAATAAGTACTAATTATTTTATCATTAAAAATAAAAATAAATAAGTCTAAGTGGAGTGGAATAAATTAAATAAAAATTTATCAAAAGGGAATCTTTCCATTGGTAATTTTTTAACTTATTAGCATAAGACTCTTTTATTATTTTATTTTATTTTTTTTTTCCTAAAGATAAATATTTTAAAAAATTAATTATTTAAATTTATGAAGATTGGTCATAAAATGAATTAAATTCTGAAATAAAAAAAAAAAAAAAAAAAAAAAAACTAAACTAGGAGTCGAGGAGGTCATTCGCGTTTCTATATAAAAATGTATTTGCTAGCAATAAAAAAAAGAATCGTGTTGCTACCTAATCTAATCTCTTTGGGGAATTAATCGCGAATTCGGCCATCAGCCTTGTCAGAGAGGATGGAAAAGGGAAGAACTTAAGGTCACTCCGGGAGATATGTCATTGGCTACAAATAGAAATTTGATAGCAGGATGTTGAATACCGCAAGTTTTTTTTCGCATAAATAATAATAATAATTAATCCAACTTAAATAGTTTTATTGCTTACTTTAGTATCAAATTAAATATTTTTTTTTTTTTATTTTAATTTATAGTCTACGTAAATGGAAATATTATTGTCGACTAGAGAGAAATTAATACTAGTATGTCTATAATGCTAGAGTACGGCCTTCTTATCAGTGCTATATTTTGATTGCAGGTCAACCCTTATATTTAACAATATTAATTTGAATCATTTATAAATTTAATTTTAAATTAATTAATTCTTCTGGTTAACATTGAATGTTAATTCTTAGTTTAAATGTAAATAAAATTTTTTACGTGGTTAAGCTATTACTTACTCTTAGCAATGTATGTAATAGGAGTATAGGAGTATATATAGTGAGGAAGCATTGCGATCATGTCAAAATTAGGGATGTTCGATTATGAAAAAAATAATCGATTATCGATTATGAAAAATAATCGATTATTCCGACTAATCGATTGTTCCGATTAATTGATTATGGAAAAATAATCGATTATTTTTCATAATAATAATAATAAATAAGAATGGGGATTTTTGTAATTTTAATAATGAAAGAATCAAATGAAAGCAATTTATTTAATACAAGTTGATTATGGTGCGGCTTCGCCGCGCCATAATCAACTTGGCCCTGACGGGCGGCGTCTCGTACGCTTTTAGTAGTTAAAAATTTTGAATTTGCCTCTCCGACTCCGCCCTCTCTGAATTTCGCCAATCAGCGCTATCCCAGAGGCCTGATTGGTGGGTTCACACATCGGACACCGGTTTAAGCGCTTTATATATAAGTATGATATTCAATTTTGTAGTCATTTCGACCAATTCTTTCAGCTTTCTTCAGGACAAACTATGTGATTTATTATAAAAATCATGTAGTAATTAGAGTTCACAATATTTGATAACCTTCATTTCAAAATTTTCAATTTTAATAAAATCTTTATCTAGAAGATATAGGATAAGTGTTTTTATATATATTAAAACTACATTTGCAAGCTTTTGTTTGAGTTAAATTTTTATTAATTTATTCGCCCCTTCAACCCAAAGACCATTGAGTAAAAATTTACAGAATTTTTGTATAAAGAAGAAGTTAGTATACGTTGAATATATTGCTCTATTTCTGTTGCCATTGTGAATTTGAGGTATGATAGTTGAAGAAAGCAAACAGATTTTTATTTTTCAGAATAATTTAATTTAATCTAATGGCGATCGATTTCGTCACGGGGACATCGTCAGGCCAGCGTTATTAAAAAATCTATCTATATATAATAATTGCGGTGTGTCCGTCTGTCCGTCTGTCCGTCCGTCTGTCACGCTCTGTTTGACCAACTTCCCGTTGGAATTTTGAAACGAAATTTTGCAGTCTTATAAAGGACGTTATGGAGAGTCCCGGAAAAATACTCGGGTCCCGAAATTCCTATAACTTTTTGAGTTATTAATTGCTAAAGTTACGATTTCTCCCATAGGAAATGTATAGAGAAATATTTAAGTATTCTTTGCAGTTGTGTATTCTTTTAATGTAAACAAATCCTCAAGCAGGCATTGGACTGGAATACTTAGTTGTTAGTAATAATAATTTTCTTTTCATAATTAAGAAAAGGCGAGGGTCCGCCGCAGGCGGCGAGCCAGCTGATGGGGGGTCCAGGGGGGCGTAGTCGAAGGCGGGCGGCGCGGCTAGTAATATATATATATATATATATTTTTAATAACGCTGGCCTGACGATGTCCCCGTGACGAAATCGATCGCCATTAGATTAAATTAAATTATTCTGAAAAATAAAAATCTGTTTGCTTTCTTCAACTATCATACCTCAAAGAAGTTAGTACTTTTATAAAGTAGAGTAAGTAGCCTGCTATTGAACTTGAACGTTAAATTAAAAGTTTTTCTAATGGGAAAAGAAAATTTAAATTTTGTATTCGAATCGTTTTTAATTAAATGCTTTTATTTAACTTACTCTTTCAAGGTCACCAACTTTATGGCTTTGTTAAGGACACTTCCCGATGAGCTAGAGGTGTGAAATTTGATATTTAAGAGTCATTTTTGATGACGCAAATTGTGAGTTTGGTTTTACCAAAATGGACCAAACTAATGTGGTATTTTATTTGAAACCCTTCGCAAATTAATGTAATTTCAAAAGACTTCCCGATGGGCTAGAGGTGTGAAATGTAATACTTAAGAGTCATTTTTGATGACGCCACTATATGGTGGTTTTGATCAAAATAGACCAAACTAATGTGGTACTTTATTTGAAACCCTTCGCAAATTAATGTAATTTCAAAAGACTTCCCGATGGGCTAGAGGTGTGAAATGTAATACTTAAGAGTCATTTTTGATGACGCCACTATATGGTGGTTTTGATCAAAATAGACCAAACTAATGTGGTACTTTATTTGAAACCCTTCGCGAATTAATGTAATTTCAAAAGACTTCCCGATGGGCTAGAGGTGTGAAATGTAATACTTAAGAGTCATTTTTGATGATGCCACTATATGGTGGTTTTGATCAAAATAGACCAAACTAATGTGGTACTTTATTTGAAACCCTTCGCGAATTAATGTAATTTCAAAAGACTTCCCGATGGGCTAGAGGTGTGAAATGTAATACTTAAGAGTCATTTTTGATGATGCCACTATATGGTGGTTTTGATCAAAATAGACCAAACTAATGTGGTACTTTATTTGAAACCCTTCGCGAATTAATGTAATTTCAAAAGACTTCCCGATGGGCTAGAGGTGTGAAATGTAATACTTAAGAGTCATTTTTGATGACGCCACTATATGGTGGTTTTGATCAAAATAGACCAAACTAATGTGGTACTTTATTTGAAGCCTCACGCAAATAAGGCCCTATTAACTATAGTTTTGAATTTTGATATTTACGAGTCAGTTTTTTATGATAATGAATAATTTTTCAATTGAACCAAATCAATACAGGCCAAACTAATGTGGTACTTTATCATATTGATGATTTTTGATAAGACTATAAGACTAAAAAGCTTAAAATAAAAAATAAAATAAAAAAAAGATTTTTAAAAAATGCTTTATTTAAATTGAACTAAAAAGAGAGAAATAAGAAAGAAATAATTTAATTGTTCTTGTTAAAATTTTTTAATATTTATGACTTAAAATAAAAGCGTGGGGCGCGAGCCTCGGAATCACTTCGAAGCGCCCCACGCTTTTATTTTAAGTCATAAATATTAAAAAATTTTAACAAGAACAATTAAATTATTTCTTTCTTATTTCTCTCTTTTTAGTTCAATTTAAATAAAAGCATTTTTTTAAAAATCTTTTTTTATTTTATTAATTATTGGAATAACAAATCATAAATTTTTTTTTTCCAAATATTAGAATAATTCAATTCGAATCAGAAATCTTAAATTTTGAATTTTATACAAGTAAAAATTAATTAGATCTAATTTGAGTTTTTTTTTTCTTTTCAATAGCTATTATAAAAAAAAAATTATTATGGCTTAAATTTGACAGAATTCGATCGATTTAAGATAGATTTTTCATCGGTGTTGTTTTACCCCCTGGGGGAGCCTCAATTCGCCTTTACGATGTCGTTTTTTTATGAGTCCGTAAATGGAAATCCGAGCCCGTGTAAATCGGGCCCATATGTTTTATTATTTTTCCGTTCAATAAAATTAAGAAGAAAAAAAAATTCGATAGGGATTGTCTTTGTCATCAGGTGATTATATTCTTTTTTGTTTGGTTCTGAATTATTATTATATTAAGAGGTGAATGTGTATATGTGTATGCATGTGTGTGTGTGTGTGTGGGTTTCTCACGTTTTTGCCCGGCGACCTTCTCGGAGAATTGTGACCCTTCACCGGAGTCTCCTGAGCTCAGGTTGTTAGTCGACCACTCGACCACCAGAACCTGACTGATCATCATCATAATCAACATCATCATCATAATCAGAAGGATGATCGCCTCGTATTCATCCATGTCAATCATGGAGAAATAGAACCAAATAAAAACTAATCTAAAAATTACCTCATATCAGGCGGGGTGTCTTTAATTACCTAAATGTGCCGGTGGCCTTGGCATTGGGTTGAATGATCATTGATTCATACAAGGCCTAATAGGGAAAGGGTGCTGACATATGAGTTTAAGTGAAATCCGAAGGTCATGTGATGAGTAACCGAAACGTTATATTTTTAGATTAAAAATAACATCCTCTCTTAGATTTAGGACAGACTCAAGGAAGCGACAGATAAAAATAATAATAGAAGCTATATCGAATCATCTACTCACTTTAATTTTAAAAATATCTCGACATCGAACTTTTGACATGATCGCAATACTTTCTCACTATATAATACAGATAGGTAAGAGAAAGTAAAAATTGGGAATGAGCTCCCTTTGACCTTCTCGTTTACTCTAAAAAGGTTCAACTATTCAGTTATTGAAAAAAACTCGTGAGGATAAAAAATCAAGAAAAGCGAATGCCGAAAAGGTTTTTTTTTTAATTTGTTTAAGGTTTAAGGTTTTCCTATCTAAGGCCATTGAGACCTCGTCCCTATTTATTTCAAATGAATGCTATCCAATTGAATTGAAATAAATTTTTTCGCATGGGACGGGATTGGAACCTTCGACCTCTGGTACGAGAAGCTATTGCTCTACCTCTGAGCCTCAAGACAAAGGCGCCGAAAATATTTAAAATAATGTAATTTTTCATAAGAAAACAATTAAATTAGAAATTTCAAAATTTAAAAAAATCATTTTAGATAAAGTACCACTTCTGGTTGACGGATTTATTCTAAAGTTGATTATTTTAATATAACTACCACATACCTAATTCGATCTAACTAGATGCGTTTTTAAGTTATCGTTCATAGACACACAGAGATATAGAGAGAGAGAGAGTTACACACACAGATATAATTCAAAAATTACTTTTTTGCACTCAGTTACGTAGGGAATCATCAAAATCTTGAGATAGAATTTTTACTTTCTCTTACCTCTATATATGTTAATATAGAGAGAAAGTATTGGATTCATGTCAAAAATTCGATGTCGAGATTTTGACGGATATACACGTTTTGAGGTCCCCAGAATCCAAAAAAGTGGTTTTCGCGACATGGTCTTTCTGTGTGTGTGTGTGTGTCTGTGAACAAAATATCTCAAGGACGGAAAGAGCTAGGAGGTTGAAATTTTATATTTAAGTTAGGCACCCCCATGGGACGTGACACGAAGCTTTTGAACAAAATAGACTAAAGAGCTACTAGTACTTTACTGATGCACTTTTTCAGTTTTTTTCGATTTTCTCAAAATTCGCTCCAACGATTTTTTTTTTTTAATTCAAAAATCAATTATTTTTTTAGATGCCTTTAAAATGTATGTGTGGTGAGACAAGCACAGACACAACTTTCGATTACCAAAGGTAAGAGAAAGTTGTGCTGTGCGCCAGTCACACCAGATTTTTTATTAAAAAACTCGAAAATATTAAAAATATTAATACATTAATACCAACCAACCATAATACTAATACATTAATTAGTATTCTTTGAATACTCTTTGTAATGTTAAATTATTCTCTTTGAAATTGAAAATTATTCCAAAATATATATAGCTTACTATATGATTTTTTTTTTTTTATTTATTACTAAAATTGATCCTTGAGTTCTGCTAATAGAGAATTGGATACACGTGCCTGCTCTCCGGGTGGCATTTCCGCCTGTCGAAAATTTGACGGAGTTGAATTAGCAACTCTAACTCTCTATCTCTCTCATAGGTCAAATGTGTCAGATAATGACTTCTTGTGGTTACTCAACGGAGTAACTTTCTTGGAATAATACTGTGGCACCCGGTTCCTTCCTCAGGAAGAATCATCAAGGATAGATCTGGATAATTTTTAGAGGTAAGCTCGGTTCGGCCTTGAACTCTGATTTCGAAAGTTATCACCTTTATTCAGTTCGGCTTATAGAAATATATAGTTGGTTGATAGTAAAAATTTAGATATTTAAGCATTCGTGAGTGTGGAAAACGTTAACGTGTATAGGCTTTTCACGAAAGAATGTGTATACAATTTTAATTTGATTGCCTCACCTTTCTCAAGTTATCATACCCTAAAGATAGACCGAAAGGTGATAAGCCAAATAAAAACTAACCTCAAAATAAATGGAATAGAGAGATAAAATTTATTTCACAATTTTTTTTTTTTTTAAGTCTTTTCGGCATTTTGGATGGTACTTTATAACGGGCAAAGGGGTCAAATCCGGTTGTCTCAAAAAGCAAAAATCTGCTGTGACTGTCGCACCAGATTTTTTGTGTTGACATATATTTAGTTCCCGATAGTACGGTAGATTTGAATTCAGATGTAAAATGTATACTAGGTAAGTATGGGAAATTATTTATATTTTGTTACCATAGCAACCATTTCTCCTATCTTTCCTATAAAATACAAAAGTAAAGTGCTCTTGCAGAAGATTTCAATGGTAAAATGAGAATATACATTTTAAAGAGCATCTAAAAAATAATTGATTTTGAATTTTAATCAAAATCGTTGGAGCGAATTTTGAGAAAATCCAATAAACTGAAAAAGTACATCAGTAAAGTACTAGTACTTTTTGGCCGATTTTGATTAAAAGCATATTGTGTCACGCCCTAGGGAGGTGCCTAACTTAAATATAAAATTTCAACTTCCTAGCTCAAACCCTTCATCCTTTAATTTGTACAGACACAGACACACACACACACACACTCAGACAGATCATGTCGCGAAGACCACTTTTTTGGATTCAGGGGACTGCAAAACGTGTATATTCATCAAAATCTCGACATCGAATTTTTGACATGAATCCAATACTTTCTCTAGGTAAGAGAAAGTGAAAATAAATGAGAATATTCAAAATAAAATCATCACTCAGTAGTATTTTCAAATAGTATCAATAATAGGCTTTAGGACCGGATTTAGGTTCTCTAGATCCCTAAGCTGAAACTACTATTATTATGGGGGAGGGGGGTCTTGGTTTTAAAATATTCCTCAGATAAATAGGTAACTTGGCGTTGTTTGTAAATCGAGAAATTGAAGGTTTTGCTTTTCAATTGATTTATTATAAAATCTTGGTTACTGATAAGAGAGTATTGATGTTTTTGTGTTCACATTGAAAAATTTAATTTAATGAAATGAATGAGAGATGATCCCTGGGCCAAGGACTCGTGAGTTGGAGAGTGGTTTTATTATTATATTAGTCGTCTACAAGAAGGAAGTTTAGAGAAACCTTATTTAAAATTCTTACTTTATAATATAATAAATAACTTACATCGTAAGATTTAAGTCATCGCGAGAATAACTAAAATTAATTAATTGTAATAAATTTATCTAATATTGAAGGTTTTGCTTTTCAATTTATTTATTAAAAAATAAATTTATTAACTAAAATCAACCACTAAATTTTTTCTTAATAAGGAATTTGTAGTTTCTTTCGGGTAAACTATATACTTTTTACTTTCTCTTACCTCTATATATATGTTAATATATATAGAGACAGAGTAAGTAGAGTGCCTACCTCCTATACCAAACGTCGCGGGTTTCGGACCCAGGCAGTCCGATGATTTTATTTAAGCCATTTGGATACCAGATGGCTTAAATAGAAATGCCTGACCCCACAATAGATATATTCTCTACAACGGTTATCGTAAAAGTCTTATATGGCCTAAGTTGCCGAAAAGACTGCATGAATGTGTGTGTGAATGTGAGTGTGAATGAGAAAAAAGTGTGAATGTTTTAAAAAAAAAAAAAATATATAGAGACAGGGATTATATTCCCATTGCTCCAGTAGAGACGCTCGACCAATGGCGGTCCTAGCCTTACATTTTGGGGGGGGGGGTCACTGTTTTTTTTTTTTATAGTATAAATAAATGGGCCTGGACTCCAATAAATATATATTAAGCAAATATGAGTATCGTTTAAGTCTTAAATGGCCTAAGTTGCCGAAAAGATTGTGTGAATGGGAGAGTGAGTGGGAAAAAGTGTGTGTTAAAAAAAAAAAAGATTTTGGGGGGGTCACGACCCCCTGACCCCCCTCTGGGACCGCCTTGCGCTCGACTTTGTTGAATTTTTGTGGCAAGCCGGATTCGAACTCGGGTAGAATTTTACCTCGAATTACTAAGCTCCAGGTTATCCGACAAGCCACATCGCCTCTTTATCTCGGTTTACTAAGCCCCAGGTATTATGGAAGCTTAGAAAATTTTATATAAAATATGACTAAATTATAGAAAAATAAAAAATTGCTTTTCAGAATTGTATGATATAAACCAAAAAGTAAATCATTAAAAAAAAACTAAAAGATTGTGTTCCAAAGAAAAATTATAAGTTTGTATAAATCAAAATGAATGTATAAATATATAAAATTCACTTTTATTGATGAAGAAACAAGATTCTGAAGAAGATCGAAATGTCTGTCGAAACAATATAGAGATGCATTCGTTATAAACCTAAACAAGTCTCTAGGCCTATACCATAGATTTGAAGAGCTTTATTAACAAATGAATATTATATAAAAATATTATTTGACCTCTTCTATAAAACTATTGAGAATGAATTAATATTCCAAGTTAAAGCATCATTATTCTCACTCCCTCTTTTACAATATTTGTTAAGGAAACAGGGCGGAGAACGTGTCAATGACATTATTAGCTTAACGCACATGAAAAGTAAATAAATAAATAACAAATACTTGCACGCAGAACAAACTTCCGGTCCTCAAACTATTAAACAAGGCAAATCATTCATCTGGATCTCTTAGGCAAAAAAAAAAAATCGGGCTTGAAAAAACAAACATTTCTTAATGAAAAGTGGTTAAAATTTTAAAAAATATATTGGTCGATTTGTCTCTATATATTTCACTAATTTTTTTTTTTTAATTCTCTTGATAAATTGGTAATTACCCGAGACAATTACACCTAGCCATTAGAGCTGAATTAAAAATTTTGTTTTGTATTTTAAGGAATAGTGGATCGTATCTGAGGGTTAAAATTTATTTTAATTCTTTTTCTTCTTAACTATTTATTAGTACTCTTTGGTGGATTTTGTTTAAAAGATTATTTTCACGCCTTAGGGGGGTGCTTTACTTAAATATAAAATTTCAACTTCCTAGCTCAATTCTTTCATGCTTTAAATTGAACACAGACAGTCAGACAAACACACAGACAGACCATATCGCGAAAAACACTTTTTTGGATTCAGGGGACCTCAAAACGTGTATATCCATCAAAATCTCGACATCGAATTTTTGACATGAATTCAATAAGCTTAGTTTCTCTCGGAATATTAACATATACATATAGGCAAGAGAAAGTAAAATATGATAATATGATATTACGATTCATTCGTTTTCCGCGTGATTTTTCAGGTGGTGGGATAAGCATAAGATTCAAGTTTCGAGAGAAGAAAAAAAGCTTATTTTTAAGTTAGTAAATTTGTTAAATAGAGAAGAAAAAAGTACGTCATAAGATACCGATAAGAAATAGCCTTCTAAGGCTTAACTTTAGCTCATTCATTTAAAGCAGCGGTTCCCAACCCATGGGCCGCGGCCCACTTGTGGGCACTGGGCCTCAGGGTTTTTTTTTTTAAGGAGAAAATGGGCCGCTCATCAAAAAAGGTTGGGGACCCATGATTTAAAGGTTTGAGCTCTATTTATTAAATCCCATAGATAGATAGAGAAAGAAATCAATCTTACTTCCAGTCATGAACAAAATTTAAAAAAATACTTTATCGAATTTATTTATTTAAAAACCTGGCTTGATCCATTAGAGATGGGAGACAAAAGCTACTCCGCAGGGGCGTAACTAGACAACTTGTTAAGGAGCTTGTAAGGGGAGAAACGACCACTTGTTAGTGTTTAGTTTCCTTTTAATAATTAAATGACTTTGACAGAAGAAGAAATAGTGTTTTATTTTTTTATATAGTTAACATGAAGGAAATAACTAAATTTGCCACTAGGATTGCGTGCAAGATATCAAAGAAAAGTTTCAAAGTGAAATGGAAAAATCGCACGAAGCGTCATTTGTCACAAGATTTCTTGTATACTAAAATATGTAAAGCGACCTTAACATTATTAATAATAGTGTGGTTATTAGAATGTATGAAGTGGTTTATATCAGGGTGGCCTTAGGTTAGTGAATTTCTATTTGAATCAAATAAATAAAATGTTCCTGTACATTAGAACGGAAATAAATCTCCTATTTTACTACAGGTAATTTTAATGGTTCACTTCCCGTTTTTGGTGATTAACTTAATTAAAATTTGCAATTAATAAATTTGAAAATAACCTCAGATGCCAAATAAATTAAAGATAACAAAAAAAATTTCAAAAAATGTATTATTATTAAATAGAAATTAATATTCAATTGAAATAAATTTTTCTCGGTTGGGAAGGGAAGCCTGGACACAAGACACCCATAATTACTTGTTTGAATTCATAAAAACAAATAAATTACAGAGATCAATAAATGGTTTAAAAAAAAGAAGAAATTTTACTATAATTCTTATTTTTAAATCGATTGACCTAATTTTTTTGTAAAATAAAAATACGATATAAAGAATAAATAATATATGACAATTTTTAATTTAACCCTAAAATAATAACATTTATTTATTATGCTAATTATGAATTTTCATGTTAATATTTCACAGTATCATAAATTTGAAAAAAAGTGAAAGTTAAAGAGTAGTCGTTTTGTTAAGAATATCCTTAAAGGATGTTGTATAAATTATTAACTTATAGAAGGCTATATAATAAATATATAACAGTAATAGGTTGTATGAATTATGAATGTGCCACTACTTTTAATATAGGCTTTTTATTAGATTATTATTTTATAATAAATATCTATATTTTATTTAAAGAATTTTATAGAGTATATTAACATGGAGAAATTGCTAAAAAAAAAAATTAATTGCTAGATTTCCGTAGCATATTTTGAATATTTTTTTTCCTAGCAGGTAGAATTTTTAACGGGGGTTGAATTTGTCTAAGGGAAAAAGACCCTTGTCCCTTAACTGCCTGGAACCTCGCATCATGATCTAAGGCTTTGTTTTTAGTGGTAAAAAAAGGCTACCAAATGATTAAAATAAAAACGGTGTTAGATCTAGACGGCCTTAAATTAAGTATTATTTAATTATCCTAACAAAATGCTTCGTTACATCTATAATTAAATTTTTTTCAAATGAATTTAAATATGAGTGGAGTGTTTGTAGGTAGGATATATTTTACAGGGGATCAAGAAATAAGGTGACCTTTGATTCAAAAGTATTGATAATTCGAAGGAAATTATTAACTCGTATCTCTTAATAAGGAACTTATCAAACTAAAACTTATTTTCCTTGAGATTTGACCTATCGTGGTCGGATTTTATATAATTAAGAGAATTGTTTGAGGTCTGGGTGACCTCGAATGCCAAAAAGTCCAATAAAATGATAATAATTATTAACAAATAGAGGAAAGACGGGAGCAAAATGGTTTAAAAAAATATATATAGACCTATTAAAAAAAAAAATTTCTAATCCTTTTATGAATTATCGAGTTGAAAATTTTCAACAGAAAACAATTTAGCTTATTAAATTTATGCAAAAGAATAGGCAACCTGTTCAACAATTAATTTAAATTAGTATGTATGGATTGGCTAATTATCGTCAATGTCTATATAAACAAAATCTAGAAAGAAAAATAAACATGGACTACCTATATATAGGCTTAAATAAAATATAATTATCATCATACTTAATATCATTGATAGTAAATATGATGCGTCTGGTGGCACTTTCGTTAATAGCAAGTTGGGTACTGAGTTTGTTACAATCAAGATGTGAAATTAATAAATCGATTTATTTATTGAATATTAATATCCTATTAAAATATATATATTTCGAAAATTATTTAATTATTTTATTTGTTGCTCGTGTAGAGTTCTATTTGATTTCCTTAATTTAGAATATCAACAGCAACTTCTCTCCCAATAATTATATATGAAACACATTGAAAATTTCTAATCCCTTTTCTAAGTTAACCTGTTCGTAAAGATTTAAATTTTTAACAGTATACTCTAGTGGAAAAATAATGTAGGGCCTTTATAAAAGAAATTAAAAACACTAGGTTATAAGTTTCAATGATTTATACAAAAAATTAACATTTTTAACACTTTGACACTTGTATCATCATTAGAAATGATTTAACACATGAATGTCAAAGTGTGGAAAATGATAATTATTAATAACCCAAGCAGCATTTAAAGTTTAAATGACTACACTGTTACCTTGAAGTTAACTTGAAAGTAATTTTTACCAGAGAGCGCAACGTATTTATTTCGGTATGAATACTGGATAATTCCCAAAGTGGGGAATAGGATTGTGGTCTTTTTTACCACACAAAAACTTTAGCTGGAACGGTAATAATCACGTTACAGATTCGTAATAGGTACATAATGGTTACGTGAAGGTTTGGTAATTTTTCCCAATTATTCGTTAGTTGAACCTCGGCTTTCCATTCGTTTATATTCGGAAATTATTTTAAAGAAATGGCATCATGCAAGTTTATCAAGAAATATGTCTATTTTAATGGTAAAAGAAGATGGCCGAAAAATGTTAAATTTTATTCACAGGCGAAAGAGGACATGGATTGGAAGAAAATACAAACGCTCGAAATTTTTTTGATAAATATAATGATTATACTTCGTATAAAATTGTGCGCCCTAACAAATATGTAGTTTTACGAATATTTTTTTATAAATGTCAAAATAAATAAAACCAACATTTTCAAAAAAAACGGCTAATAATCATGTTTAATTATTTTGGTAGGTACAAATTTACATAAGTTTGTAAGTAATGGTCTTTATTTATCCAAAATTATTGTTTATTTCATTAATTGGGAGGTTATTATTATTTAACCATTATACAATACGACATCTTTATTTAAATATTACTTTAAAGTATTATTTTTCACTTTTAAGTCATTTTGACTATTTTTATAGTAAGAATTCCTTAAAAATAATACTGAAGAGACATTTTTACTCTACAGTGACAAATATTACTATGAAAAAATGACTTAAAAGTCAGCGTAACGATTCAAAAACGTCTTTTATACACTTTATAGTTGCTTTATTCACCTATAAGTCGAAAAATTCTCTCAAGAAAAGGTATATTTTGAAATATTTTCGAAATGGCAGACACAGAACTTTAATCACTAAAAAAAAAAATTTCAGGGGTTAGGATTTAATTTATAAATATAAATAACGAAGTATAAAATTATTTATTTATAAATTCAGGTAAAAGCCAGGGGAATTTACCTCTAATTTATCAGATTACATTCACAAAGATTGCTTAGGTTCGTACACCTGATGGGATGACGAAGCCGCGCCATAATCAAATTTTTTTTTATATATATATATATATATATATATATATATTAATTATTTAATAAATATTATATTATTTATATATTTTAATAAATATTGGCTAAAAGAGAAGGATTTTTAAATTTAACTCCCGTCGCCCCAATGCCAGAGTTGGCAAGTTTTATCCCGCCGAGTATAATACACGGTTTTATACAAGTATAAAACTATCGCGGATAAAACTAGGCCGATGTATAAAAGGTATAAAACTGTAAAAAACCAAACCTCTCCCCCTGAAAAAACAGCTTAAAAACTTTTCATATTTTATAATGTTCTAAAGCATTGACGATGTTGTTTGCTTTTTATTTAGTGAATAATATAATCAAAATGTTAATAATTGAAAAATGAAATTTTATTTGAACTTCCTTTCTCGTCGGGTTTGCGCATGCGCATCCAAGTTTTATACATTTTATACGTTTAATACATTTTATACGTTTTATACAAGTTTTATCCGCAATTTTTGTATAAAACTGCAAAATTGTGTATAAAACCCAACTCTGCCCAATGCACACCCTTTGGCAATTAAAATGGACACAAAGTCAAATAATAGACCTAAAATAATTTAGAAATTATTTTTTTCCTAAAAATAATGTTTCTTGGTTAGTTAAAGCTCATTTTTTCAAATTTTTTCTAATAAAAATTTTTTGTTAACTCTTCTATTTCATTCCGATCACTTGCAATAAATCTTACCAAATTTCTTTAAAATCGTCTATAAAATGTCGAGGAATAACAAAAAAAATTTTTTTTCTGATAAGAAAGTGTTGTCTATCATTTTTCTTAACTAAATATCTTAAACAAAAGGTCCCTTTAGACTAATATAACCATTTCGTAAAAATTACTTTCTGGTAAAATTCTGTCGTAAATATTACCTTTTAGTTATTTTTATAAGTTATTTTAGGTGAGACTTACTTATAGGTTATATTAAAGGGTTTTTTTTTATGGGAAAATAACTTCAGAAATTACGTCGTAATTTTATCACTTTTACCGTAACAAAGTGGTGGCTGCTACTTGATTTTATTACTTGAAAGTAATTTTTATTTTAAAGTAATATTTGCCACGGTAGCGCTACTAACATTTTTACTTTTGAGTAAAAAAAACTTATAAGTAAATTCTTTGAGTAAATTTCACCAAATATTTACCTATGAATATTACCATTAGGTAGACAACTTTGAAGTTTAATTTGGTAGTAAAAATAACGTTATTTTTCCTGTGCTATTTACTTTAAAGGGAATTATTACTAAAAAGTTCCATAAATAAGTTTAATTAACTACATTTTTCCTCTCCAAAGGTAAAAAAAACTTTATGCTAGTAATTCTTACGGAAAATGCTGCTTGGGAAATCATCTAAACTTATGACCTAGTATTTTTAATTTCTCATAAATAATTCCAAAAATTAAGCTCAAGAAGGACGATGTCGAATTTTTTAACGATTATATGTTGAACAATATAGTAAAAAGTGAACTGAAGTGAACGTTGGGGCATTGAATAAGAAAGAGGCCACCACACGCGGGCCCTTACTAGGTAATGTAAATGAGGGCCCTATTTGAAAAAATAAATATCAATGAAAAAACTCAACCGAACGCGGGGAGCGCAGCTAGTCATTTTTCACGAATTTGTCCCATTGAGACCAAGGGCGGATACAGGGGGGTAAAGGGGGTAATTACCCCCCCCCCTGAGATTTGAAAAAATACTTTTTTTTGAAAAAAAAAATGTATTTTTAATGTAAAATTTTAAAAATTAATACTTAAAAATTTGATTTGTATTTATATTCTGGCAAACAAGTACAGAAAGCGTCTTTAAATTACCGAAATTAAGAAAAAATGTGTGCTGTGCGACCAGTCACTCCAGATTATCCCCCCCCCCCCCCCGAGAAACACCTCTGGATCAGCCACTGATTGAGGGACTATAATTTGATATTAGTTCTTATAAAAAAAAATCTGGTGTGACTGGCGCACAGCACACAACTTTCTCTTACCTTCGGTAATCGAAAGTTGTGTTCTGTGCTTGTCACACCAGATTTTTGTGTCGACATATATTTAGTTCCCGACAGTACGGAACATTTGAATTCAGATGTAAAATTTATAAGTATGGGAAAATATTTATATTTTGTTACCATGGCAACCATTTCTCCTATCTTTCCTATGAAATACAAGAGTAAAGTGGTCTTCAGAAGATTTCAATTGCAAAATGAGAATATACATTTTAAAGAAAATCTAAAAATTAATTGATTTTTGAATTTTAAAAAAAAATCGTTGGAGCAAATTTTGAGAAAATCGAAAAAAACTGAAAAAATACATCAGTAAAGTACTAGTACTCTTTGGCCGATTTTGATTAAAAGCTTATTTTTCCGGTCCCGGGAGGTGTTTAACTTAAATATAAAATTTCAACCTCGTAGCTCAATTCCTTCATCCTTAAAATTGAACACACACCCACCCACCCACCCACCCACACACCCACACACCCACAGACAGACCATGTCGCGAAAACCACTTTTTTGGATTCAGGGGACCTCAAAACGTGAAGATCCATCAAAATCTCGACATCGAATTTTTGACATGAATCCAATACTTTCTCTCTCTATATATATATACTAGACGCAAAGCCCCGCCTTCGGCGGGGCTTTCCATCTAGCCAGGGCTGCGCCCCTGGACCCCCTTGCTCGCCTACTTATATACATACCGGTACATACATTTTCCCTTTTCATTTTTATATATAGAGATTATTTTAACGGTTAATTATTCATGAACTATTCATGATTTTCTGTGAATCATGTCCTTTCCGGGACTCTCCCGGTACACAGACAAAAAATTTACGCCGATATTTTAGAATTCAAAATGTAAATAAATAAAAAAAATCGTAAACATGGGTAAATATTTATATTTTGTTACCATAGCAACTATTTCTCCTAATTTTTATTTTTTTCTTATTTTAACGGTTAATTACTCATTAACTTAATGTTATTTGTGAAACAAAACCTGTCCGGGATTCTCACAAACATACACAGAAAATTTCATCATAATTGGTTCAGTCGTTTAGGAGGAGTTCAGTCACATCACACGTACAGAAGAATTATATATATAAAGATATTACATATATACATAGGTAAGAGAAAGTAAAAATTTAATTTATAGTTGAGTTGCAATCCCGTGGATTGGACGTCATCTACCACTGGATATAAATTAATTGATTATCCTCTCTCTATTAAAAAAATCTGGTGTGACTGGCGCACAGCACACAACTTTCTCTTACCTTCGGTAATCGAAAGTTGTGTACTGTGCTTGTCTCACCAGATTTTTTTGTGTCGACATGTATTTAGTTTCCGACAGTACGGTACATTCGATTTTCAAGATGTAAAATTGATAAGTATGGAAAAAATATTTATATTTTGTTACCATGGCAACCATTTCTCCTATCTTTCCTATGAAGAACAAGAGTAAAGTGGTCTTCAGAAGATTTCAATCACAAAATGAGAATATACATTTTATAGAGAATCTAAAAAATAATTGATTTTTGAATTTAAAAAAAAATCGTTGGAGCAAATTTTGAGAAAATCGAAAAAAACTGAAAAAGTGCATCAGTAAAGTACTAGTACTTTTTGGCTGATTTTGTTCAAAAGCTTCGTGTCACGTCCCATGGGGGTGCCTAACTTAAATATAAAATTTCAACTTCCTAGCTCTTTTTGTTCTTGAGATATTTTGTTCACAGACACACACACACACACACAGACACACAGACAGACAGACCATGTCGCGAAAACCACTTTTTTGGATTCAGGGGACCTCAAAACGTGAAGATCCATCAAAATCTCGACATCGAATTTTTGACATGAAACCAATACTTTCTCTCTCTATATATTAACATATATATAGAGGTACGAGAAAGTAAAAATGGAAGTAACAATGCAGCTAATTGAGTTTAAATATAATACGAGAAAGTAAAAATATGAGAAACAAGTCAGTCATGTGTATGATAAAAGAAATAGATATAAACTGTAAGAATATTCCTATGTTTATCTATATTTATCTTTGTAATCCATATGATAACCTATGCTATGTAGGCCTACCTATTAATTCATCTAACAAACTTGTCCTGTCTTGCATACTGAGGCTTGCAAGATTGATTGATTTGGCTAAATCAATAATTTTTATTGTTTGTCTTTAAATATTATATCATATTAATAAAATAAATGAACTAATTGCCTGGAAACAAGCTTCGGACCACCTCCATATATAAATATTTTGTTAAATTCCCACTCTGACTCATTTGAATACATTTTTATAAAATCACAATTACGAAATAATAATTTTTTGTGAAGGCATTAGATTTCTAATATTTAAAATAATAAACCAAATATTAATGAACTTGGGGAAATGAAATTTACCTCAAATATCCTACAAGTTTAGAAGAAACGCGATTATTTTGCAGGAGCCCAGGTGGGACGCGTCTGCCTCGCGCGACGCCATGTTCCAAATGAGGGGTGAACACGATTAACACGGAAGGTGCTTCCCTTATCACTGCCCCCACTCTACTGAACTCTCCTTGACCTTCCTATTAAATATAAAGCAAATTTTGTCCATAGGGCATCAGGTTAGATAGCCAATGGCGTGCCACCTTAGGGCTAGAGCCTCCGAGAGTGGGGGAGAGGTGGGGATGGGGACTGAATCTTATACTAATAGATAATTGGCAAAGATCCAAACTATTTCAATTAGAAAGAATATAAATTATTTGGAAATAATTTTAAATTGGGAATTTAAAGAAAAATTAATTTAAAAAATCTGTTGATTACAAAACTAAAGAGGGTAAATAAAATGAGAATAGAATACTATTTTATTTTAATCTGCAGTGAGCAGATTGAAATAAAATTGTGTTTTATTTCTAATCCTTTTTTTTTTTGGAATGGGTGCATATGGTCCGAAGACCTATAATGACCAATGGTCACATGCAGCCAGGAAGAAAATAAAAACAAAAGGAGAAGCATAAAGGGGAAACTCAACTGCGGGAACTGAGAAGATGCCTGTTGAGGTTAGACTTGAAAGTCTGAAGATTGTAGGTTTTGGGGAAGATGTTGCCTATCCAGCTTCGATAATAAGTTATACACAGTCTCCAGCCAAAGAAAATATTATGAGAATGTAAGTTTAAAGAGCATCTAAAAAAGTAAAAATAATTGATTTATGAATTTTAATCAAAATTGTAAAAGCGAATCGAAAAAACTGCTGGTTCAAAGACTTCGTGTTGCGTGCCAGGGAGTAGCCTACCAATCTTAAATATCAAATTTAAACCTTCTAGCTCTTTTCGATATATTTCATCCACAGACACAGAAGTCATTTTAAATGAATTCATATTTATTGGCCCCGCCAAGGGGGATGTCCCCCTCTCTAAAATTTATCTTTCACTCGATTTTAATGAAATTTAAAATGACCGCTTCTCTAGGGTGTAAATCAGGGGTGTCAAACTCAAAAGCTAACTTGGGCCAAATAAACAATGCTCAACTTTTAAATGTTCTTATATAATTTATCTTATATAAATGTTCTTTTATAATAATGTATTGGTAAAATATGTTTTATATTGTGTTGCCTATATAATTTATTTTATTTTAATGTTCTTGTATTATGTATTTTATGTGATGTTCTTATAAAATGTATTTTATATTGTGTTTTTTGTAGAATGTTCTCTATAATATTGTTCGTATAGTATTTAGTTTATATCCTTTTTTTATATAATGTATTTTATAGCAATGTTGTTTTAATATTTATTTTGTAATGTAAAATATTATTGTATTGTGAACGTGAAAAATAAATAAAAAAGGTATGACTGAAGTCAAACCTAAAAATAAAATAAAAAATAACTTTAAAATGATCCGTATAGTTTATAAATAAAGTGGGCCTATATTATAATTTAATATGCTGGTTTCGTTTCTAATTCACATTTCTATTTTATTTTTATACTTTGCGTCGAATATAATGACTGGGCCGGACGCCGCCCGCCAGGGCCTATGAGACCTTCGGCATCCCTACCACGGCTAGTAGATATATCTATAGATATTAGCGCTATTGTGAACCGCAATCTGAATGATTATATAGAGGGAAGAGTGTACCCTGTGAGAGGCTAGGACTGTTGGTTGGGGCGAGGCTAACCCTTAGGTCTTTAACGTTATCATCGGCAGGGAATGACCGTCCTGAAGGACCGAGCGAGGAGAAAGGCGAGATGGTGCCCGCAGCCTCAAGCCCCCTTCGTAGCATCAGCATCAACTCTCCTCTTTACCTCTTTACCTCTATCTTATCTCTCTCTCTCTCTCTTTTACAAGCTACCCTATTCTGTTTCGCAAACTAATAAAAAAATCAGGCCCCCTTATTCCCAAATGTAATTAATGAGAAGACAAATTATTCTAATCCACAGAGGTTCTATAAAAAATTAAACGCTATGTAGAAAGTAAATTTATAAATATCTAATTACAGGTGTGTTCTTTTTACCCTTTTATCAACAAGCCTATATGTATATTTTGCAAAAAAAAAAAAAATTAATTATATTCTTTTAAAAAATAGGCCTGTGACCAAGGGCTTCTCATGACTGGAGTTCGCTTCCCAGCAAAAAAAAATTAATTTCAATTGAATTGGCTACCAATCATTTGAAATAAATATCTAAATGGCATTAGATGCCGAAAAAGATCTTAAACAAATGTTTAAAAAATTTAAAATAGGCAACTCGTTTAACAAACAGGCAATTATGGTATTGGTTTATTGTTCATTTTTTTTTTAAGATTTAATTAATTAATTTTTGGCATCTGAGGCCATTTAGACCCCGCATATACTTATTTCAATTGATTAATCAAGTAAGTTAATACGAATAATAAAAATAAAATTTTTCGTCGGGATTCGAATCTTCGTCATCTATCACCAGAGGCTTTAACTCTAAGCCGCAGGTCAAAAGTTCTAATTTATTGTAAAATAAATGTATGTGGTGGCAAAAGTGATTGAACATTTTCTTGAACAGCCCCTAAAGTCACTCTTATTAGAATGATTTACACATTTAAATAGAAATGTTAAGCTCGATTTTTCGAAAAAGGTCAAACTCACTCCGTTTATAAATTTTAAAAGTTAAAGGTGTTTCATTCATTAGATTGAAATAGATAAATATTCATCAAAATTTGAAAAAATAAAACAAATCCAG